>CM064514.1:40449407-40628016 GCA_032716605.1 Paralithodes platypus
CCGTCTCGCCAAAAATCAGGATTGAAGGTTTGGAATAAGCCTGCCAAAGTAGGGGGTACAGAGTGGGGATGTGTTCTTGAGCTGCACGGAGGAAGACATCCCTGCGAATGCTGTTGAATGCGTTCCGCATGTCAATCTTTAGAAGCACTCGTTTTTCTTGGGCTTGGCTGAAGTAGGTGCGGGTTGCGTGTACAGCAGCTTCACACCCCCCTGGAGTTCCGAAACCTAGTTGAACTGGTCTTAAGTGTTGACCTAGGCCATTCGAGAGTGGTTTCAAACCCACCTTTGTGGCAAGGCGGCGGAAGGTGTTCCCTACTGCTATTGGGCGCACACCGCCATCTTTTTTTGCCAGTGCACAGAGTGATGCCCCAAAAAATAGGGGTGTGGCACAGTTGGGTACTTTCCCTCTTAAACCATGTTGATGAATTTGGTGAGGGTTTCCAAGAGTGCCTCCCCAGCAGCTCCTGATCCCTGACCCAAGAGGCCTTTGAGGTGGGCGGGTCGGATACCATCTGGGCCCGCGGCTGAGCCTGCTGGGAATGAAGTCACTGCGGCAACCACCTGCTCCTTCGTGACAACTAAAGGTTGGCGCATCTGGTCATTTGGGGCAGGAGGGAGGTTTAGGTCCCTAGGTGTAGGTGGGTGCTTTTCTTGTAGGGCTTCAACAACTTCGGTGCCTTGACCAGCAAAACCTTCTGAAGAGGACAACAGTCTGACGGCCCCTTTGATGTCACTATCCGCCAGCTTCGCCGCGACCCTCTTACGTAGCTGATCAGCCTCTTCCTCTTCCTTGTCCTGGTGCTTCTGGGCCCTGTTTGGTTGCTGTTCGGGGGGTTCCACCAGTTTGTTTCCATCCATATACTGTGCTACTTGACGCTTCACTCTGGTGGCTAGTGAAACCTGAAGATGGTCTTGTATGTTGGTTCTGGGTGGTTTTCGGAGGGCCCCATAGGAGAAACCCAGGAGCCGTGCCCATGCGAGGGGTGTCTTGAGCTGTAGGGCCTGCTTTATGATGGTTGTAAGGGCCTCCGCTACTTGGATTCTGGCTCCTTTAGGTACCCGGGCAAGGACCTGGATCCGCGCTTTCCATTTGGTCACCAGTTGGGTCAAGTTGGCGACCGGTGTTGCCGGTGTTGCCCCGGTTGGCTCTGCAGTGGGCCCTGGGCAATGCGAGACATTTCCAGTTTGGTTGTTCTCCTGATGTTTTCTTTGTCAGCTTAGCACAAGATAAATGAATAGATCTAAGACAGCCGGAACATTTTCGCGAATTCTTTCTTGCATTGGTTGTTCCGCACTTAAAACACTTAGTATCTGCTAGGCCATAGTCCTTCCAAGATTATCCGTTCCTCTGCCTCTACCAAGCCGTCCTCCTGATCTTCCCGTGGTGCTTCCATCTCTACCATGTCTCCCTTGTTTCAGAAACCCCGGGAAATCTCTCCTGGCACATATCTAGATTATTGCTGTTGTTATTAATGTATAATTGGCTGGATGCATAAAAATTCACTTATCATAGTCAACCTTTCTGATGGGATATGTAAAAAAAAAAAAAAAAAAAAAAAAAAAAAAAAAAAATCACATATTATAGTCAACCTTTCTGATGGGCAATTGGCCTGCTTCTCCTAAAGCTAAGTGGTTAAATGTATAAATCCTCGGCATTGGGCACCGGTACAACTAAAAGATCTAACTGATTGAAAGGAAGCACGCCAATTCCTATTCTCTTTCTAATTTTTATAAATGATCTCCTTAACTGTACCTTAATTCCCATCCATTCATATGCAGACGACTCAACCTTACACTACTCCATCAGTTTTTCAGAACGCCCCAGCCAGCAATTCCTCAACGACAAACGTAATGAAGCCATAGAACTCTTAAATTCTGATCTAAATACTATTTCCAATTGGGGCAGAGAAAACCTTGTTAACTTTACTGCTTCCAAAACCCAATTTCTCCATCTATCTACCCGTCAGGATCTCCCAGCGGACTATCCCTTATTCTTCAACAATACAAAAATCAACCCTTCATCTTCTCTCAATATTCTTGGTGTCTCTTTTTCTTCTGCTCTCATTTGGAAGGACCATATTACCAGTCTTGCTAAGGCAGCCTCCCAGAAGCTCGGTGTGTTCAACCGCCTTAGGGGGTTCTTTTCCCCTGCACAGCTTCTTGCTCTGTACAGGGGCATAGTGCGCCCTTGTATTGAGTATTGTTCACATGTGTGGGGAGGTTCCTCTCACACTGCTCTCCTAGACAAAGTTGAAAGGAAGGCCTTTCGTATCATTAACTCCCGTCCACTCACCAACTCTCTGCAGTCTCTCTCTCTCCGCCGCAATGTTGCATCTCTCTCGCTATTCTATCGCTACTATAATAATCAGTGTTCCTCAGAGCTATCCCAGTGCATACCACCTCCTTTACGTAGGGCACGTGGTACCCGTCTTGCAACTCAATCCCACCCCTACTCTGTGCAACTCTCCAACCCAAGAGTGAAACGTTACTCTCAAACTTTCTTCTACTCAACAG
Source organism: Paralithodes platypus (assembly GCA_032716605.1). NCBI lineage: Eukaryota > Metazoa > Arthropoda > Malacostraca > Decapoda > Lithodidae > Paralithodes > Paralithodes platypus. Next base: position 40,451,922 of record CM064514.1, read on the forward strand.
CTGAGCTCTGGAACTCTCTCCCAGAATCAGTCTTTCCCTCTTCCTATGACTTAAATTGCTTCAAACTCTGTGTGTCCAGGCATTTGGCTCGAACGTCCCTTGATTTTGGCCCTGTCACTCTTTCAACTATGGGGGAGGCACTCGTTATAGGCAGTAATGCCTTTTGCCTCCCTCAATCACATAGAAAAAAAACAAAAACAAAAACAAAACATTATATCCTATGATTACTTACACTGGCGACGCCACCCTGATGTTGAGTATTAATAAATCCTTAGGATATTAATAATGCTGTCAACATCAAGATAGGGAGAGAGCCAGAGAGTGAGCGAGAGCCAGGATCTGAGTGGGTAACCGAATCTAGGGCAGCAGTTATGGAAAAATGCTTAAATTGTACAAAATGTTAAGAGAGAGAGAGAGAGGGAGAGAGAGCAGGGGCGGGGGCGAGGGAGAAAGAAAGCGAGCTGGAGAGGGGGCTGGCCTGGTTGGGTATGAAAGATGCTAGAGAAAAACAAATAACTAAAATGATAAAAAGCGATCTGAAGTTATAGAAACCAAAAAAATCATAACAATGAGGCGGTTAAGTGCCGTGATTGAAAGGGGATGGAAAGATGTTCAGGATAAAAAGGAGAGAGAGAGAGAGAGAGAGAGAGAGAGAGAGAGAGAGAGAGAGAGAGAGAGAGAGAGAGAGAGAGAGAGAGAGAGAGAGAGAGAGAGAGATAAATGAAAATGGACCTTGTAGCAAGTATTTCCTAAATGGTTAGAGAGAGGGAAATGAAAATGGACCTTATAGCAAGTACTTCATAATGGTTAGAATTGTTTGAGAAGTTGAAAGACCGAGGGTCAGGTCCTTGGGGTAGATGGAAGATGAGGCCTATGGTGGGGAACCATAAGGGTGAAACTGCCTGCCCTATAAACGGTTACTTCACTCACCTTGTGGTTACTGCTGGAGTTTTATGGTGCCTGGGCAGGGCTGGGCTAGTGCCTGACGGCTCCTTGTCCCTTCACTGATACTGGTAATAACACTCTCAAGATTAAACTAAATATGCTTTGTGGGCGATGTTTAAACAAGAAACCACGTTCTGTTTACTATGTGCCGAAACACTGTATCATCGCCGATCTTCTGATACGTATATGGGTCACTTAGCCCCACGATACCCCTCCGAAAATCCCCTCTTTGAGGAGCTCAACCGACCCGTGTGCTCTCACTGTGCTCTCACTCACTCACCTGGAAGACTGGCATAATAGTCCCCCTATATAAGGGCAAAGGGGAAAGAGGAGTGTGTGGTAACCACCGAGGAATATGTCTTCTAAGCGTAGTAGGGAAGGTATACAGTAGGGTAGTGATTGAGAGAGTGAGAGTGAGAACGGAGAAATGGATAGGCGACGAGCAGGGAGGATTTAGGAAGGGAAGAGGATGTGTAGATCAGTTTTTTTCCCTGAATTGTGTTGTGGAGAAATATCTGGAGAAGAAACAAAAGGTGTATGTTGCCTTTATGGACTTGGAGAAGGCCTATGACAGAGTGGATAGAGAAGGTTTGTGGAAAGTACTTAGAATATACGGAGTAGATGGCAAGTTGCTGAAAGCAGTGAAGAGCATGTATGAGGGTGCAAAGGCAGCAGTACGTGTGGAGAATGAGCAGAGCAAGTTCTTTGACCTGAATGTTGGTTTGAAACAGGGGTGTGTGATGTCCCCGTGGTTGTTTACTGTATATATGGATGGAGTCATGAAAGAAATACTATCAAGAGCAGTGGATGTTGGTGTATCGCTGAAAAGGGAGGGAATTGAGTGGAAGCTACCTATACTGCTGTTTGCGGATGATACAGTTCTGATGAGTGATAATGAATGGGAGTTGCAGGGTCTGGTAAATGAGGTTGGAACAATGTGCGAAAAACGGAATTTGAAGGTAAATGCGGGGAAGAGCAAGGTTATGGTCTTCGAAAGGGGTGAAGTCACAGAGTGTGAGGTGAAGCTGAACGGTCAGGCTATGGAGATCGTCAACTCTTTTAAGTATCTGGGCAGTGTGTTGAGTAAAGATGGGACTATGGATGAAGAAGTGCGGGAGAGGGTACAACAGGGGAAGAGGGTTGTAGGAATGCTGAAAGCAGTAACAAGAAATAGGGTGGTCAGTATGGAAGTGAAGAAGTCCTTGCATGACAGTGTGGTAATCCCGACACTGACTTACGGAAGCGAAGCATGGATGTTGGTTGAGAGACTCAGACCAAGAGTGAGAGCAGTGGAAATGAATGACTTAAGAAGTGCGTGCGGAGCTACATGGAGGGATAGACAGACTAATGAGGAAGTAAGAAGGAGGTGTGGTGTGGAGGTAGATGTGCTGGAAAGTGTGAAAAGGAACAATTTGAGATGGTTCGGCCATATGGAACGTATGGAAAGCGAGAGAATGACTAAGAGGGTGTACGAGAGCGAGGTGGAGGGACAGAGAGGGAGAGGTAGACCGAATGAGAGGTGGAAGGATGGAGTGAGGAAGTACCTGAACGAAGGCGGTGCTGGTTGGGGGGAGGGGCGTCGACTGACTGGGGACAGAGGTGCATGGGGGTGGTTCGTTCGTGGCCACCCCTTCGGGGATCACGGCGTCAGGCAATAGATAGATAGATAGGTACTATCTCAATTAATACTTTTAGCTCAATTAATACTTTTAATAAATAATGTAGCTGAAATCAAATACAAAAGACGTCGCTGGTACAGAAGGGGTTAAACAAACCTTTTGCATACTTATAGGGATAACCCCTTCTGTACCGGAGACTTCTTTTTATTTGACTTCAGCTACATTTAGACGATTTTATGAAGTTTAGGTAAAAAGCTTTATGGTAGTTAAGAGGATTATGTATCAGAATTGTAGGAGATATGACAGTATAATTGTAGCAGTTATGCCGGATGCACCGTGTGGTGTAGGAGAAATGCTGGGTACTCAGTATCAGAATTGTAGGAGATATGACAGTATAATTGCAGGAGTTATGCCGGATGCACCGTTTGGTGTAGGAGATATGCTGGGTATTCAGTTTTGGTGTAGGAAATGTGCTGGATACTTGTTTTTGTGTAGGAAATATGACCGACTATGTGTAGGATATGTGGCAGTACTCCAACTTTTGTAGTTGTGTAGATGTGACTACGCCCCATTTATTTAGGTTAGCATTATAGGTAAAATTGATACCTAGATATTTGTACGAATCTACAATTTCAATACGCTCGTTAAATAATTTAAATTCACAGTTTGGAATATATTTACGATTTCCAAAATTTATAATATTAGTCTTGGTACAATGTATCTGTAATTGCCACTTTTCACAATATGTCTGCAAGACAGCCATAGCAGATTTCATATTAACTACACTGTTTGCCAGAATAATAGTGCCATCTGCGTACATAAATACAAATAATCTTAACATGTTATTAACGTATTCATCGTCTAGATCCAAATATTTACTGTTATTGTTCAACATACTAGTTTCTAAATCATTAACAAAAAATGAAAACAACAATGGCGACAAATGTTCCCCCCCCCCCTATATAACACCATTAAGGCTAACAAAAAAAATCAGATTTTCGTCATCCACCGTAACACACGATTTTATATTTGTGTACATACTTTATAGGCTATATATAACCTTTGGGATTTTACCATATGCCATGCCCGATCATTTTATACCATAACGCATCTCTCCATACCATATCAAACGCTTTCCTATAGTCTACAAATAAACAATATAATATTTTTTTCTTGAAACACATAATCTATTGGACCTTTCAGCAGAGAAATGTGATCCATTGTTGAGTAACCCTGTCGAAAACCCGCTTGCAATTCCCTAATTACATAATTGTTTAAACAAAATGTGCAGTTACTTATTTGTTACTTGGTGTGGAGTTTCTCAGCCGCGCTCCGTCACTAGACTTCTATCATTTATTACAGAAGTAAATCATTTTCCCAGGCAACTCAACAAGGTTATTCCTCTGTAGTTATTCGCATCTTTCCTATCTCCTTTATTTTTATAAATAGGAATAATTACTCCAATTAACTAATCGTGAGGCATTTATTCACTATGCAGAACTTTATTAAAAACCTTAACATAGAGGGGCAGCATGATATCTTTAGTACGCTATATATTCCTTAACTATTAAATCAATACTCGCTGATTTGTTGTTTTTTAATTTCATAATGCAATCACTTATCTATTTAGCATTAAAATCCTTGTTAAGTTCACTGGTGTCCACCATTGGTGCAATTGGTTTTGGCAGTTCCCGGTCACTGTCAAAACTGGTTGATGATAACTGTTTGAAATGATTGTATAATTCACTCATTAATACTGGGATATCTTCTTTCTTGCATAATAAATCGTAGGCAGTGTCCACCATCCTTTAACGGTCTTTGTGGTACGATGCATAAGGTGTTGATTTTCGGTGTGAGCGTCCTGGGTTCGAGTCCACGGACTGCCACATGTGTTTGTAAATTTCATTAATCGATTTTAGGAGTATAGTTGGTTGTTGGAAGGAACATAATAATTGATATTGGTTCAAGGTTAATTTATCGAGAGGACTTCTCTAGTGGTTAAGGCCCAATTAATTGCTCTTTCCATTCACATATGCATAGCCTACGTGAGTTGCAGTTGGGATGTGTGTACATGCTTAGATTGATATGCAGGATTCGAAGTTGCATAATAAATCGTAGGCAGTGTCCACCATCCTTTAACTGTCTTCGTGGTGCGATGCATAAGGTGTTGATTTTCGGTGTGAGCATCCTGGGTTCGAGTCCACGGACTGCCACATGTGTTTGTAAATTTCATTAATCGATTTAAGGAGTATAGTTGGTTTTTGGAAGGAACATAATAATTGATATTGGTTCAGGGGTAATTTATCGAGAGGACTTCCCTAGTGGTTAAGGCCCCATTAATTGCTCTTTCCATTCACATATGCATAGCCTACGTGAGTTGCAGTTGGGATGTGTGTACAATGCTTAGATTGATATGCAGGATTCGAAGTTGCATAATAAATCGTAGGCAGTGTCCACCATCCTTTAACTGTCTTCGTGGTGCGATGCATAAGGTGTTGATTTTCGGTGTGAGCGTCCTGGGTTCGAGTCCACGGACTGCCACATGTGTTTGTAAATTTAATTAATCGATTTTAGGAGTATAGTTGGTTGTTGGAAGGAACATAATAATTGATATTGGTTCAGGGGTAATTTATCGAGAGGACTTCCCTAGTGGTTAAGGCCCCATTAATTGCTCTTTCCATTCACATATGCATAGCCTAGGTGAGTTGCAGTTGGGATGTGTGTACATGCTTAGATTGATATGCAGGATTCAAAGTTGCATAATAAATCGTAGGCAGTGTCCACCATCCTTTAACTGTCTTCGTGGTGCGATGCATAAGGTGTTGATTTTCGGTGTGAGCGTCCTGGGTTCGAGTCCACGGACTGCCACATGTGTTTGTAAATTTCATTAATCGATTTTAGGAGTATAGTTGGTTGTTGGAAGGAACATAATAATTGTTGGGTCTTTTGTTTTAGCCTGTCTGATTATCTTCACTAATGTTTTTATTTTTATTTTCTGAGCCTTCCTGATCACTGCTTTATGCGCTTTACTCTTGTTTACCTTACCTAATTTAGTCTCATCATTCCTTACTTTGTTATACCTATGCTTTGTTCTATGATAAACTTGTCGTTTTACCCGACACTCTTTGTTGTACCATACATCAGTTTTATGATTACTTTTTTAACATAATTCACTCTTTTCGTCTTTCGAAAAAACTGAATTGCCGGATTGATTAGGATTAATTTTATCTTCTCATTTATTTCATCAACTGATAAGTTATCACCATGTTCGATAATCCATTTTATTTTATCCTTGTCAATTTTGCTAAGGTATCAATTTGCTTGCTCTTTGATCCACTTTCCCGGTACAATACTTTCGCTCTTATTAACATCCTCATCACATGTTGTATTTCTCCCTAGAGTTGTCACTCCAGGTACATTAATTATTAACTCCAATGCGCAGTGCTTGTCCGAAAATAATGGATCATAGTCACGAACTCTATATGTATAATTATGTTAAACTAACTGTATATGGTGAACCTATTATGTAATCAATTACGGAATTTTGAGTAGTTGTTGCTTTCCCAACCATATAATCTTCACTAACTCGAAGCAACTTACTACCATAACTACCACCATCTTGGCAATTATCCACAAAAATCCTACGAAAAGGTATGCCAAACTCTCTCATTTGTGTGGACGCATCTAGGGTACTAGCTATCTGTTAATCACTACCAAAAAATAATATCATAGGAACCACGAAAACCTTAAACTTCAGAGTTCAAATCTCTGTGTGTCTACGAAAAGTATTGTTGGGAGGGAGTTTGTGTTGAACTTAGTTGGCGTACATTACCACAAAGCTCTCCAATACACCATACAAAAGCACCCTTTCTGTTTCCAATATATTAACATTGTATGAATAATGACCAAATTCAAAATCTGCAATGGAAGACGGTAGGCCTATACAGTGAGAGGGAAGCTCAATAGGTGGCGTGAGTATATTTGTAGTATAAAATTATGAGTTAACCCTTTTTTTACTGCAGCGTCTTTTTAATTATATTCTAGCTATATTAAGACGATTTTGTGCAGCTTAAGAAGGATCTGTGGTCGTAAAAAGGGTTAAGCGAGATAGTTTGAAACCTGTTAATTGCTGGAGGGCCTTTGTAAACTAAATAAAATCGTCTAACAGTAGCCAGCATAATGTTAAAAGGACGGCTCCGGTACAGAAGGGGTTAAGGTGAGAGTGTGGCGCCTCATGTTCGAGAAGTTGAGTGGGAATCAAGAGGCAGCCAGTCGCCGCTCCCCAGGGAATCCCAAGATTGCCGAGACAATTACAAAACTATACTCGGGTTCTTTTCAGCTGGCGATAAATTGAATCCATTAGCAGCACATTGTTCGATACTTAATGGACAAATATTAAACTACTATGTCTCTGCATCATAATAAGACCAAGGTTATAAAATTAGCACCTTATTTCACTACAAAAACTTTTAACAAACTGAGAAATCTTGATGGGAACTTAGCAATTTATCGTCAGTCGAAAAGAAACAGGAAACAGGCTATAGTTATCTGATTCGTCATCTGTAATAGGACCTCCAGAGTCCATCCTGTTAAGTGATCGCATCTACTATAAAAAGCCTAGTACTATAAAACCATTGACGAGCCATACAAAAACCCTCGTGCTTCATAAACCTAGCCTATCAATGTGGTATACAGTATGCTAACTCCTTGAGGATTATGACGCATTTTGACTGTTCTGGCTATTATTAGACGATGTTATACAACTTAGGAAGGATCTGTGGGCAGGCAAAGGGTAAATACACTCTCAATTAACCCTCCAACAGTGTAGTTAACAAAACAAATATTTGTATTATATTTTATATTTATTTATTTATTATAGTTTTTGCTTTGTTAACTACATTGTCGGAAAAAAATATAGATAAGCCTCCTTCACTTATAATGTAATCTAAATAATTTAATGTGAAGTACTTACTGGCATCCATAACTTCAGTATTTTTGTGATAGAAGTCCTTCTCTGCAGCCCCCTTTCCCTCGGTATTACTAACTAGATTAGCTTTAGGTGAATTCTTGTGAGCAATCTTTATATGTTCTGTATTTTTGTCAATACTTTGTGTCGATTCTAATGCATTGCTTATATCTTCCAAGTTGCTTGAGTCATCCAGTGTTCCATATCTTTCTTTAGGCTGGCTAGGGTTTCCAAGCAGTTTATATTGAAGCAATTCTACTGAACGTTGGGATTTCATTTCCTCAGTATTTTCAATTCTTTGGCCATGCCTCGAAAAGCCTGAAATACATAAAGAAACATATAAGCCAATACTGTATATATCTCAATAACAGGAAAAAAAGACTCGTAACTAGAGGGGCAGTAACATGTTATAGTATATCTTGGGTACAGTCATGTGAACTGGGGAAAAAAATTATAATACAAAATACCAAGGCTATACCTCGGTGGTCTCCACGTTAATTAAGCTGAAATGTCAGCCTATTGTAGGAAGGCTTTGATATCATTATTGGTATTTCCAATTTCTCTTTCCAGATGGTCATGGCTGAGATCAGCAATCATGAAGAACCTAATCGATACCGATCTCACAATTTGTTGCAGCTGTTCTGGAAAACATTATCTCGCAATTCACGTACAATACACTAATATGGCGATTCACTACATATATTTGCAGAAAACATCGCTTGTATGATACACATCACTAACAAAATGTATTGTACATACACCTACTAAACACAGCAAGTTGTCTAGAGGCACGTATCCTCCATGCTTAAATACTGGGACAGCTTAATTGTCCGCATCACTGTTCATCACACACTCAGCATTGATTGTCTCGCAGTCACATGACGTCACACAGCATTGCCAATAGATGCCCTTCTTTCTTCACATCCATCGCTAATTGTATCAACAAATATTATTCTTTCCAAAACTGCTGAAAGCTTGGAAACACGATTCAAGTGGCTGATCACTCTAAGGGGAGATGGATCGTTTTTCTAGATCCCCTTCTCCCTCATGTTTAGACCCATTACTTTTAATATATTTTACTTTTCAGATAATTTCCCAATTAGTTTGTTGATAATAAGACCTTTCACCCCATTTCCTTGTCAATATTAAGACCTTCCATGCTATTTAGGTGTCTATTTTTTCCTGGCGAACGATAGAGAGCCTGTAATTTTGGAAGAACCGGCTTTCGGTCAGGACATTTCTCTACCGAAAAATTTACAAATTTATCTAGAAGGGGGATCTAATAGATATTTTTTATAAGTTTGATGGAGGTCTAGGGAAGAAACTAGAACAATAATAATCAAATGAAAAAATCGACCAAAAAGTGAACCATCTTTAAACAAAACCTCCAAATCATGTGAATTGCATGGGTGAGCATTAAGGGGTTAATAAAACCCATAAGTCGTCCTACGCACTTCTGGTTTAAGCCAAGTACCTCCACTGGAGTTAAGAATCATACCAGCCAGTAAAGGTCTTAATATCAACAAACTAATGGGGTGAACGTTTTAAAATCTCAAAACTAAAAGGGCTAAAAGATGAGGGAGAAGGGAATCTAGAATATCAACATACGTCCCCTTAAATGATGGTGAGTAAGGCGAGGGATCTAATTTCACAAAACACTAAAGACGTTTTGTTAATAATCGTCATCTGTATAAGACTCATATAACATAACCTACTGAGATCATTAAAATGAAATTACTATATCGAAGTCTCACACACAGCTGCGGCAGGAGTTATGTTATCATTCCTACAACAATATTGTAGTTCTCTCTCTCTCTCTCTCTATATATATATATATATATATATATATATATATATATATATATATATACTGTATATGAAAATACCCAGTTCCTTAATCTTATCATAGGTAGTAAACAGGTTGACTTTGGCTACCGCAAGAGTGCCTACATACCCCCAGAAGGGGTAGGATGTGAGAAGGGTACGGTACCAGGTGGAACCCATAGGTGGCGCATCCACACCTAAAGTCCACAGCCAGGAAAGTTTTTGACAGAAACCTCACCCAGAGGTAACTGGATTTGAACCAGCGAACCCGGGTTACCTGAGCCAAGCGACTAGAGTACAGTGACTCAGTGCTCTCAGCCTGTGAGGTTGTCTAATACTTATATAAGTGTCCGTGTGTATGTGTGTCAAGGGACTGGAGTTCTCGATAACGGGCTCCAGTCCTGATGCGATTCTTGACTTACAGTGTGCTAGATTAATAAATTCGAAGGGTTGATAGCCTCTGAGTTCCTATTTTAACTAACTAAGTATGTGTGTGATAGATTAACACAATTTGACTTAATCTGAGTGACAATTTAAAATATCAGTGAGATAATTTTAAATTATGTTGAAAAGCCTCTGATAGAATATAATTATTACAAGAGTAATATGCAAAGATATTGTTTTTATTCACGTTATTAACTACGATAAATAATTAATTTACTACAGACAAACGCTGTTCTATATGTATGTAAAATTCAGCAAATAGTATATAAATAGGGATACAACATAAAGTTGAAGTTTGTTTCAAGGCAGATACTATACATAGGCCTATTTACCAACTAACTGAACAGCTGTTCGTGGCTTGTTTTTGTTTTTTGTTTTTTGGTGGGGTAGACGGCCAAGGTTTGTTTTTTAAGTGTTAATTAGTCTTTTGTCTGTGTATTTCTACATATTTATTGTTTAATATAGTTTTTTAAACTTACTAAATTTAGTAGTTAGACAATATATAATAATACAGGGTATATATGATTGCTCTAATTATAGCTGTGCCTAACACAATGTACAGTACCCTCACACTCACAAAACAACCTTTACACTATTATCTACAACCCTATACATTTTCTACAATATTTTCCTACTCTACAGCACAAACAACACTGAATATCATGGCTGTGAACAAATACAAATATCACAATCTCTATTGCTTGCCACCTACATGTACAGAAACACATACACACGCTCAGTGAGTAGCCTAGGGCCAGCCAGGACTAAATATAATAACCAGTTGAATTTTCGAGGCCTGATGCTGGTCCCTTTCATTAAATCCAATACCCACGTTAAATAAATTTTCCTTCTCTGAATTTACACTTTCCCCTCCGCAACAAACAATACCACACCACCCCATCTCACCCGTAGCTAACACCATCCCTAGGCTTAGGCAAGACCTTGACTATTCCTCCCCTACACACAACTGACTGCATGAATCGACTTCCCCGATGCATCAGCAACCCTACCATTCCACACCATATCATCTTACCTTCAACCCCCATTTATCTATAACCCCCTTGGCACCACCCAACTCCTTAACCCGGCAAGCGCGGGAAGACTCTTAAGAGTTTCCTCGGGCGACTGCGGGAAGACTCTTAAGATCCTGCGCCTAAAAAAATCCACTTAAAACACTCCAAAAAAACTTGAACCCTTTTTTTTTTTTTTTTTTTTGCCCCTGGGCCATGCCAAATATCACTTCTCCACATCCCCTCCTTCCCCACTACCCCCCCCCCTCCTTCATTTATCACCTATTTTCCCTGTTATTCCCTTATTCTGTGGTCTATTTTCGTGCTAACATTAGCGAGTTGCAAGCAGGGCGTTGTCATCATTGTTACCAAGCGTGGGAAAGAGCGAGAGAGAGATTATTGCGCAACAGTGTCTCTCCAGACATGGAGAGGAGTGGAGGAGTGGGAGGCTGCCTCAGCCTTTAGTTATGTAACTCCCGGCCTCTATCGCCGATTTTGACCATCCAAACGCTGTTTCCACTTGTTTTATTGTTGTAACTGGTTAATATCTTCGTATTAATGGTAAAATAGGTGCATATGAATAAGTATTAACTATATTTATGGTAAAATAACGATGTTAGTGATGGGAACAGCTCAAATACGTGCGCACAGGCGTGTGGTGTCTCATACCCCAAAGTGCACGTCTTAGGTTAATTACCCTTAGCTCTCCCTCTACCACAACCACCTCCAAAAAACCCCTAACAGGGAGCCTTCCACCCTCAGAACCCTTATCACCAACTTCAGCAGCATTATCAACGAAAGAGCCGCTTTTCACCACACCCTTAAGACTTATGACCCTGACATTGTTATAGGGACAGAGACTTGCTCAACAAAGAAACCACCACCACAGTATATAAACAATACATAAGATCAGTGATGGAATACGCAAGCCCAGCCTGGGCTTCTAACCTAGCTGAAACACATCGTAAGACCTAACAGACTATTCAAAACAAAGCCCTAAAGATCATTACAGGCTGCACAGCTACTGCACCCACAGATCACCTACATCAAGAAACCAAAATCCTCAAAGTCAAAGACCATCTGGACATGAGAGGCACTCAATTCCTGGCAGCAGCCTCCACGAATCAGGACCACCCACTAAACTACATGGCAACACACCCACAGACACCAAGTAATATCAAAACAACACCCAGCACAGGTATCACACACAATTACTGTCCTCTCTCCCTCCCAAACCAACTTCCAGAAGCACATCCATACTCATATATCTCGCCGATCCATCCACTCACTCACAGACAACACGCAGCTGCAAGCACGACCTCCCGAAATCCACCATTCTGAATCCTCCCTTCCTCGCGAGGACAGAGTCCACCTGGCCAGGCTGAGATGCGGACACCATCCAGCTCTCCTGATCTATCAGAAGAGACTGGATGACTCCGTCATCGACACCTGCCCGGGATGTAACACAGCACCTCATACCATTAAACACATCATAGAAGACTGGATTTCACACAACCACATACGCCAACAAAACAATCTACACTCGATGAGAGCTCTCTGGGAAAGCCCGATCGTGGCCATAGCCTTCTTCAGGGACTCGGGGCTGTTCGGCCAGGCAGCTTAGGGAACAATAACAACAACAACCCTGACATTTCGAACAGTGAAGTCTTCCCGACAGACAGTCTCTGTACTATGACCTTACATGGAAAAGACAGACAGAACAGAGACCACGGTGGAGTCGTTATAGCGACGAAGCCGGGACTAGTTAGAATACTAAACACCGAACTTAGCGCGGGCGTAGAAATCTTATGGATTAAGACAGAGATACAGTGCTGCAGAACACTTTATATTAGATCATTTTGCTGGACCCCTAACACTAGCATAGATTACCTGCAGTCCCTTGAGGAATCTATCTAAAATTGATCTCTCCAAGAACATATGGCTGGCTGGAGACTTCAACTTACCGGACATTAAACTGGACAGCTTGCGCAACAATGGAGAATGGTGCCCATGAAAGCGACCTAATACTACCACAAACTGACAGATCATTACACACAAAATTCTTTGACATGATCAACACCCATTCACTCACACAAACTATACTTGAACCAACACGTACACAAATTAGCGTAACAAGGAACAACCCTAACATAAGACACGGAGTCACATCCAACATATTAGACTTGTTCCTTATGACCAACACCTCTTTTATTACACAAACACGGGTTATACCAGGGCTTAGTGACCACGACATTGTAGACGCAAATATAAAACCAAACATCCAGAAACAATTACCCAGGAGCAGACATAGGAGCCATCTTGGTAGACTTAGTTGACTTTAGCACCTTACGAGCGGCCTAGGCGGTATATAATACGTAGCCACCAGCGGGGTGTTTTTAGCCAAAATAGGGCTGTTTACGTGATCATTTTCATGCCTAAATAAGACCCAGAGCGTAAAACAAGTATCTATCCCTGAAAGGGCATAAACAGAGCTTTCCAATGACACCATAACGATCCTTTTATGATGGCTAGTTTTCTTGCAACAACCGCGCAACGAGAGTGCAAAAAGCATGTAATTCGGCACTTTCCCCATACAATTCCGTATATAGCGAGTGAGAGAGGGAGGGAGGAGGTGGGATTCGTGTCAGTAGGTTCGCCGCGGTGGTCTGGAGCAGTCATACGCTCGCTACTTTCCTGCCACCACTTGTCTCTCTCTCTCAGCAACATTACGTGCTGAAATTGCCACACGACCTATGTCGAGCGCCGCCAGATAGTCCAGATTTATTATACTCGACTTATGTTGCTCGCCGCTAGTTATGGGTTAAAGACACATTCCTCGACAATGACCTAAAGGCTAATTATGTTGAGCTAATTTGGACCAGACTTTGTGACTTTATACATGACACAATGGACAAGTACAGTACATACCCAAGAAGACAGTTACACGGAACCAGTCACAACCATGGTTTAATAGATAGTTACAAAAACTACATAGAAACAAGATAAAAGCATACAAGACAGCTAAACGTTACAACGATACAGAACACTGGGAACACTACAAAATCACGCGAAGAAAAACATTACAAAGATAAATCAAACATGCAGAAAGTAACTACAAAACTACTTTCCTCACAAACAACATGCAAAACCACAACAACATTTACAGCTTCTTCAAAGCGCGCAAACAACATTCAACTGGTATAACAACATTATTGCATAATGATTCTCTGGTCACACTTCCACAGGACTAAGCACATGCACTTAATTCACAGTTCCATTCAGTTTTTACACAAGAGCAAGCAGACTTGCCGGAACTGTTACCATCACCACACCCACCTATACCTCCACTGACTATACATACCTGTGAAATCGAGAAACTTTGATCTGAGGTAGACGTTAACAAAGCGACTGGACCAGACAATATACCCTGCAGGACACTCAAGGCAAATGCTGCCATTCTTGCCCCTATCCTGTAGATTATATTCTCACAGACCATTGACACCGGAGAACTTCCCCATGACTGGCTATTGGCAAATGTGACACCTATTTTCAAATCCGGAGACAGAACCCTCACCTGTTAACTATAGACCTGTTTCAATTACCTCAGTTCCTTGCAAAATTTTAGATCTTATCATCCACTGACATTTAATGGACCATTTAGATAAGACAAAACATACTGATTGACGCACAGCACAGCTTTCGGCCCAAACTGTTGTGCGAGATAAAACTACTTGTGACCACACATGACATTTTCCAAACCCTTAACAACCCCAAAATTCAACAAGTAGACGCCATAGAACTAGACTTTGCCAAAGCCTTCGACAAAGTCCCCTACCAAAGACTGTTAGCCAAGTTAGATTATTATGGCATCCAAGGACTACTTCTTCTCTGGATTAAGATTTTCTTGACCAATCAGGATCAACGTGTTGTTCTCGAGGGCTCTCATTCTTCTACTATGTCTGTAACTTCTGGGGTCCCACAAGGCACCATCCTGGGTCTCGTACTTTTCCTTTCCTACATAAATGACCTCCCACTATTGCTTACTTCTACTACTAGACTTTTCGTAGATGGTAGCTTAGTTTATAACCAATTACTAATAGGTACGATTGCCTTCGACTACAGGACGGCTTAACTGCTCTTGAAGAGTGGGAAGCCAAGTGGCAGACGACATTTAGACCGGACAAATGTCACCATATCCGCTGCACCCGTTCGAATAAAACCATCCCATTTTCCTACAAACTCCATAGCACTTTTCTAGATACTGTTCCCTCCCACAAATATTTGGGGGTCCACATCTCAGTGGACATGAGGTGGACCACTCACGTTAGCAGCATTAGAGCAAAGGCTTACATGGCCATGGGCTTCCTGCGCAGGAATATAACTAAGTGTAACGCAAACATCAAAATTCTAGCATTTAAAACACTTGTTCGGCCACACTTAGAATACTGCGACACCATCTGGAATCCACACAGTCACAATAACATAAATAAACTAGAGGCCATACAAAACAAAGCTGCAAGAGGGATCAGACGTGATTAGACACACTACATCTGTCACTTTGCTCAAACAAGACATTAGACTAGACCCACTTGCAACAAGAAGACAAATACACAGACAGCAGATGTTATATAAAATCACTAACAACTTAGTAGACATTAGACAGATATATATTTACACCCTACAAGTATACGATTTACGAGATGCAGCCACAACCTAAAATACCACACCTGTCAGACAAGAATGGACATACAGTATTTAGACAATCATTTTTTCCCCGCATCATCCACGAGTGGAATCACCTCCCATTCCATGTAGTTAATAGCCCCACTCTTGATTCTTTTAGAACTAGGTTCACCAATCGTTACAACCATAATCCTGATCCTTCTGATCCTGTCCCCAACCACTAGTCCTTAGTATAAACTACCGGTACTGGCATAGACTATTTTAATTTGTGTGGCTAAATGTTATTATGTTTCTCAATAGTGAACTGGTACCACTAAAACAGTTACTTTATTATCTATGCATGATCTCTTCATTTTGTTGATGTTTGTGTCTTGCTTGGAACTGACCACAACTGTACCCCCACTCATAAACATTCGGAGACCTTACATATTTCTCATTATGCCAATACTACCATCTGAATTATTGCACAGTAAAGATATATTTTGCTATACAAAAAAAAAAAAAAGTAAAGTAGTTTGCACATGAAAAACATCAGGGATTAGCGAACTTCTGCAATTGACTATACAAAAGTACATTCATAGGTCAGGTAGGCCTACCGCTATTTTACATATAATTGCACAACATAAGGTGTCAGCGAACTTTTTTATGAGTGTCTAATTGCCTAGCATGTTTCTTGGTAAAAAATTACGAGGTAATAGCCATGATTATTAGCATTTTTATCTTCTTTGATATACAGTGCTAATCTATGCCAAGGACCATTGGAAAAGAGTATGGTCAATATTTACGAGCCGCACCACAGCTGGGATCTCATTTCTAATAGTAGTTTTGGGTTCCTATCATTATATGCTTCATTGCTATATACTTTTTATCCACCGGAATATATAATTTTTTCTTGACTTTTATTATATTTTTTTATTTTTTTTAGCATTAACCTAACCAAAAAACCTAACCTAACCTAAATGTTATTAAATTTAAAGTTATTAGGTTAGGTTAGGTTAGGTTTTTTGGTTAGGTTAATGCTAAAAAAATAAAAATAAAGCCAAGAAAAATATATTTAACCGGTGGATAAAAAGTATATAGCAATGAAGCATAATGATAATAGGAACCCAAAACTACCATTAGAAATGAGATCCCAGCTGTGGTGCGGCTCGTAAATATTGACCAAGAGTATCTACCCATTGTACAACAATCTAAAAACACAGTCCCCACTAGTAGGAAGGGCTAGGAACAACAGGGAAATTGCATAGTAAAATATGGTAATAAGGCGATATTAGGGTATTATACAAAATCTTGGCTCGGGTTTTCATGTATTTGAAAGTTTAAAAATCCCAAAATGGAAAAATCCAAGCCAACTTTTGTCAAAATTTGACTCAGATTTCTCAACTTTCCAAATTAAAAAAATAAATAAAATTATTTTGAAACTTGGCTTGGGTTTTCGTGTTATTGAAGAAGAAAAAACAATATGGAAAAACCCGAGCCAACTTTTATCAAAAGTTAGCTCCAAACATTTCATTTTTTAAAGTTAAAAAATAAAAATATATAGAAACCCTAATTTTATTGCAGCCCCCCCCCCCCCCCTTTCAAACTTATTTAAATCAGAATCTATGTAGACAGTAGGGGGCCTGACTTAGGTTTTACCCCAAAATTTGGGTGACGCTGCCATCGATGGGGAGTTATAAGGAGAATTTGTTTTTAAAGTAACATTTTACTTGGTCCCATATAATGCATTTGTGACTGAAATTACATATATAGCAATTAAATATGGTATTTCTTTTGGCAAACCTATAAATTACATAGACATCGATGGGTGCAAGTGCAACCAAACGATGAAATAAAACCAACCTATCTTATCATAGGACAGTACCATTTTTAGGTTTGTGATAAACGAGGACCTCTGGAGTTTGCTAATTTTATTGTTGTTGTTGTTTTTAGGGCGACGCTTATTAAAAATTGCTATTTCTTGGTTATTACGGAACCGAATTTAACAATCTTCCACGTGCATATACTCTGATGTATCCTCTATACCGTAACGGAGCCCTCTTATAAAAGTTCGTCATGCGCGCCGCACCACACACCTCTAAGTTAACACAGCCACTGGAACCTATAACCCGCTTGGACTTGTTGCTGTGATGGGCCTTGAGCTGAGACTGATCTCACTTTAAGTCTGACCAACCTGCTGGAAGTTTGTAACTACCACTTCTCTAGTTGCTCTCTGAAGCATTCTTTCTTGGAGCATTTCTAACACATTAACAAACAACCTAGTGAGGATCAATGATTCTATTGTTGCCTTTTTTTTATTTTTTTATTTTTTTTTTATAAAAATAAAGTTTAACATCGGGGACAATTTTTACATGTATTTGGTATTTGTTTTCTGTGTTTTGGGGGCTTTTAGGTGTGTTTTTTTTTTTATGAACACCATTGGAAAATGCAAAAAAAACAAAAATATTATCCATCAATCTTAAGACACGGCCCTGGATAGTGGTGAGGGCTTTGACGTTCATGGAAAATGGGGGGGGGGTAAAAATGTAAAAAGGCGATAATAGCGTATTGTAGCAACACTTGGCTCGGGGTATAACCCCTTCATTACCGGGCTGTCCTTTTAACTGTATTGTGGCTACTATTAGGAGATTTTATTCAGTTTAAAAGGGCCTCCAACAATAAAAAGGCTGCTTATTATCTCACTTAACCCTTGTCACTATCACAGATCCCTCTTAAACTGCACAACTCGTCTAAATATAGCAAACATTAAATTAAAAAGACGTCACCGGTACAAAAGTGGTTAAGGAATTTGCAACCCATAAAACCCGAGATAATTACCAACCTGAGATTTCGAAAACCCGAGTCGACTTTTGCGATTTTGTAGAGTGTAAAAAGACAGTAGCCAAATTTCGAAAGAATCTAAACACACGGCCCCATAAAGTGGGAAGGGCTATGAGGAATAGGGAAATTGAGGGCTAAAAAACATATAAAGCGAATATATTGCATTTGTAAATAAAAGTTGGCTTGGGTTTGTGCATTTTCGAGACCCGTAAAACCCGATTTTTTATTTTAAACTCGAGCCAACTTTTAACGAAAGTTGGGTCGGATTTCATGGGGTAGAGTGGGTAATAGCCTATGTTATAAAAATAGATTCAACTTTGAGGAGACATTAGCCTAACCTAACAACCTTACCTAACCTATCCTAGTATTATGGGTGAGGGCTGCCGCCCCCACACCCCGCTGGTTGGATAACAGTGCAAACAACACAATATTGTGGGACATGCCTTAATCTGGCAACGAGTGGTAGCGAGATAACATAAGTGCGGCGGCAGACGTAAGTTAAAATAACAAATCATCGTATTTATTACCCATTAATTTCCGGAAGTTTAAACCTATGCGAAAAATTCTTAATCTTTATGTTACTTTGCCATCAGTGCCCATCACTGCTAGCTGTGGTGCAGCTCGTAAATATTGTCCAACTAACCCTTACTTATCACCTAGTACATTTGGTAAAAGACTAACTGTTACGACCGGCACAACGAAATAAACAAGGGCACTTAATATTGGACTAGAATATAGGCTATATCTGCAACAAAGGTACGCTAATTCCAAACCCTCGAACTATTAAGCCGGTGAAAAAAAAAACTTAAACCCTCCAGAGTTAATCTACTGGATAACGGGGTATCAATTAACTGGGTTTAGTGCACTTCTACAAAGGCTTTCCGGTGACGGCAAAGCCTACTCACAACAGGAGTACTTACGTTAATAAAATGCTCTCAAGTAATAACAATGCTTAAATAAACTATAACAAGATATAATAAAGGAGTATATGCTTACGTTAGCTTTAGTGTGAGTCTGAACTCAACACTAAACTCTTCAATGCTCTATGAAAACACAGGAAGTCTAGTCCTACAGCAAACAGATATGGAATCTTCTGAAAACGTCTGATGCTCTAAGATGCTCGTCGAATATAGAACAGAAATAATGCAGGGGCAGGACACCAAAGCGTGTATCTTAAATACACCAACAAGTAGGATACATATATATAAAACAAGGGAGTGCAACAACTCTGTGACAGCACTAATAACAGCCACTCAAAAACAGTACTTCCTTAGCCAAAGTAACAGCCAAACTGGGTTGTGCACCATGCATCAACCTAGGCTAAAATAATACGTGAATAATTGCTAAAGCATACGCAGTTAAAGTTAATAAACAAAATGCTGTCTTACTTACTAATAAAGTCTAGCAGCGGCATAAAAGGTACAAGGAGCCTAGGCAGAGCGCAAGCATGCTCGTAGCCTACTGTCTCACCTGAACAGATTTCCCCTTATGTTACGTTAAGTGACTAGGAGGCTCTCTTGGTAAGTCCAGATCTCAAGTATCTGGTCTTGCCCTGGCGCTCCACAAAGGTCAACAAAATGAGGTAGCAAGCATACAAGCAAGAGTAGGCAAAAGCCCTTCGCTTGTATACTGCTACACTCGCAAAGGAAAAATA
This sequence comes from Paralithodes platypus, assembly GCA_032716605.1. Classification (NCBI taxonomy): domain Eukaryota; kingdom Metazoa; phylum Arthropoda; class Malacostraca; order Decapoda; family Lithodidae; genus Paralithodes; species Paralithodes platypus. Next base: position 40,471,887 of record CM064514.1, read on the forward strand.
TGCACAAGGGTTACAGGCTACCTAGCTCCGTCGAAGTCGTACAGGCTCTGACTTGCCATATACATAACTCAGACAACAACCAAAGATACCCTCCACTGTCTAGCATTAAATAGTAACAAAGAACAACCCAATAATTAGAAGCACCCAATAATATGACTCCATGTGACTATGACTCTAATAATCCCTAAAGCTAGTGCAAAACATATATGTGAGAACTGGTGCTGGTAATACGACTGGCCGACTATGGAAGTCTTATGCAGAACCAGAAGGGATGAGTAATTGAAAAAAGATAAGAAGTATTGGAAGGAAGGAGTTCAGAGAGAGGAACAGTAGTAAAGAGGGTTAGATTGGGGACAGAATGCAAGGGACGTCTAGGCCCCCAATCACAGACCACTACGTCATGAAGAGCAGGCGTCATATGACACGCCAGGCCCGCCGGCAAATCACGAGAGGGTGGCCCTGCCCAAGCGAGGAATGCACACGTACATACACACGCACATACTACCACCTCACTGCTTCCCTCGCTCTCTCTCGCCTTGCAATTCACACTACATATCTTATAACTCTATCAATGATATAAAATATTTCCAAGTGTCACAGACAAGAATAAAGACAAACACTGTGACAACATGAATACTAAGAAAGAAAGAACATCTTTCTACAATTATTATAGCCCATTTCATTGCCCTGGCGAGTGCTAGCGAGTACAAGTACATTCTGGCAAGCTGGCCAGCGTAACATAACCCTTACCTATCACCTATTACATTGAATACAAGACTAACCCTTACCTATCACCTAGTACATTGGATACAAGACTAACCATTACCTATCACCTAGTGTTACAATAGAAAACATTTGAGATAACTTATACTAAGGGAAAACTAAGGTACTGTACCTCATTCATCGTCGTGGTCGTCGTCGGTGTTGGAATTTGAATCACAGCCTCAGTCAAGAAGGTGTGGAAAGAGTTCTTCATATGCTCCTTAACCCTTAACCTAAGAAGTGCGCATGGGGGTAATTAGAAACGTCCCCCTGTGCTGACGTATTTGAGGTGTTTCCATCACTAAAATATTCATTTTACCATAAATAGCATTAATACTTATCCATACGCGCCTATTATGGGTTGATTATAAAGGTATTAACCTGAAACAACAATAAAACGAGTGAAAACAGCGTTTGGATGGTCAAAATCGGAGATATATGCCGCGAGTTATAGAATGTATGGGTGAGGCAACCTGCTTTCCCGCCAATTTCCCCCAAGGCCACTGAGACACAGTCGATCGATACTCTCTCTCTCTCTCTCCTGCACTCGCTTTCTATCAGTGATGACAACGCCCTGCTTGCACCTCGCTAATGTTAGCACGAAAATATACCTCAGAATAAGGGAATAACAGGGAAAATAGGTGATAACTGAGGGAGGGGAGGAAAGTGGGGAAGGAGGGGAGGTAGAGGACTGAGATTTTGCATGGCCCAGGGGCCAAAAAAAAAAAAAAAATCAATGTTTTAAGTTGATTTTTTTTGTTCTCTGACTCTTAAGAGTCTTCCCGCAGTCCGCCGGGGGAACTCTTAAGAGTCTCCCCGCAGTTCCCGGATTAACTGGCGGCACCCGGCATATGTCGAGTGAAATAAATATGGCCTATGTGGCGGGTCCCGGCTATTGTCGAGTGCAATTTTGAGCACATAATGTGCTCTGAGAGAGAGCGGAACAGTGGGAAGAGCATAGATTACCTCCTAACCGCTCGCCACGGCCGCCTTGGACCTACTGAGCTTTACTCCACTTACATCCACCCTCCCTCCCTCGCTACATACGTAATTATATAAAGAAATTGCCGTATTTTACCGTTTTTGCCGTTCGGTTGCACGATCGTTGCAAGACAACCAGTTATCGTAGAAGGATGGTTTGGGTGTCATTGAAAAGCTGAATTTACGCCCTTTCAAGGATACATACTTGTATTACGCTCTGGGTCTTGTTTATGCATGAAAAAGAGCACGGAAACAACCCCATTTAAGGTAAAAAAAACGCTGGGCGGCAGTCAAATATACCGCCCCGCCCGCTAAATAAGGGTTAAGGAAGAGGTATCGGCCGATATATTGCTTGAGGAAATTAGGGTCAATATACAGGAGACGCAACAATATAGGTAGCACATTTATAATGGCAGTTTTGGGTTCCTATCATCATATGCTTCATTTCTATATACTTTTTATCCCCGGGGGAAAAAAAAAAAAATCTTGGGACTTTTCATTTTTTTTTCTTGGGATTTTTTTTTTTTTCATTAACCTAACCAAAAAACCAGTATAACTAAATAAGTTGGTCACCAATTATTTTGCAATATTTGAAAACAAATATGGATTTTATATGCTCTAAACATAATATGAAAATGTGTTTTAAGCCTCGGCAAAACCTAATAAAAATATATGGTACTAAAATGGAATTTGGTCGTAACATGGTTGTCAATCCCTTCCTATAGACGGCACCGATTCGTACACACGCCATTTTCACCTGTCTCCCGAGGTCTGTCCACCAGCTTTTTAGTCCACTCCACCTGCCCATCTCTGTCGATAGGTTGGGTTGTTTGGTTAGGTTAATATACTAGGTCTCAGAAACAAGATTCGGAGTTGCGGTAGTATTTACGGTATCTGGACACTTCGAGCGGAGGCGCATTTAGGTTAGGTTAAGTTAAGTTAAGTTAAGTTAAGTTAGGTTAGGTTAGGTTAGGTTAGGTTAGGTTAGGTTAGATTGTGCATCCGCTCTATCAGGAATTCGCTCGAAGTGACTCGTATTCGTATTTACAGATACGGCCGAATACTGGTAGGCTACAAAATGGGCGCCGGCCCAACCGCCATGTTGTATCCCACGTAGGCCTACTAGGTAGCCTACTACGGACACATTGTAGGTGTTAGGTGTGGATTAGGCTTGTATCTAATGTACTAGGCCTATGTTACTGGATATTTATGATTTAAATAAGTGCTACGTTTTCGATAAATCTGGTTATATGGCTTTGCAATTAGGGAAATCATGAGCCGATTTCCGACATTTAGTTAGTCTTTTTCGATTCTCAAAATACGATCCAAGTTTTGCAAAAAATTGGCTCGGGTTTTCCAAAATTATGCTTTTTGGGGTTTGCAATTTAGGGAAACATGAGCCAAAATTCTAAATTAGGTTACTGTAATTTGTTTACTCTTAAAATTCGCAAAATCCGAGCCAAGTTTTGCCAAAACTTGGCTCGGGTTTTCCAAAATTCGGGTTTTATGGCTTTGCAATTTCGGGAAACCTGAGCCAAATTTCTAAATGAGGTTACTGTCATTTTGTTGTCTACAAACTCTCCAAATCCGAGCCAGCTTTGGCCAAAACTTGGCTCGGATTTTCGAAATATTGGGTTTTAGGCCTTAGCAATACCTTAAAACCCGAGCCAAGTTTTGCTAAAATACGTTTGGAAAAACTCCATTTATTGGTCACCAATTTTCCCATGGATGTTTTTATTTTTCCCTGTTAGTTTTCATCAATATATAGTGTTTAGAAATAATTAGAACCCTCGGCAAAACCGTTTTCCCCATTATAAAACGATCTTAAGACACGCCGCCCAATAGTGGGGAGGGCTATGAAGTACAGGGAAAATGAGGGGTTAAATGCGTAAAACGGCGATACAAACGTATTCAAGCAAAACTTGGCTCGGGTTTGAAGGTATTTCAAAGGCCTAAAACCCAATATTTCGAAAACCCGAGCCAAGTTTTGGCCAAAGCTGGCTCGGATTTTGCGAGTTTGTAGACAACAAAAGGACAGTAACCTCATTTAGAAATTTGGCTCAGGTTTCCCAAAATTGCAAACCCATAAAACCCGAAATTTGGAAAACCCGAGCTCTCGGATTTTGCGAGTTTGTAAACAAACAAATGACAGTAACCTTATTTAGAAATTTGGCTCAGGTTTCCCGAAATTGCAAAGCCATAAAACCCGAATTTTGGAAAACCTGAGCCAAGTTTTGGGAAAAGTTGGCTCTGATTTTGCGAGTTTTAAGAGTAAACAAATTTCAATAACCTAATTTCGATTTTTGGCTCATGTTAAGCTATCATAGTGTTTACAAGCCTATACCCCTTTGAAAGGACATTAGCCTAACCTAACAACCTTACCTAACCTATCCTAGTATTATGGGTGGGGGCTGCCGCCCCCACACCCCCGCTATTTGCATCTTTGACCGATTGTTTGTATATTTGTCTGTGAAAAGGGGGTAATTGTTTAGTGTATGGCCTGCTAAAGAAAATTGATTTTTGAGCACAGACTAAACCAAATATTCACTACTGTATTTACATAGCTGGTCATTAACCTAACCTAACCTAACCTAACCTAACCTAACCTAACCTAACATAACCTAACCTAACCTAACCTAAGGTAACCTGGGCATCCTGGGGGCTGCTGCCCCCAGACCCCCGCTGGTCTTGGGATGAAAATTGATAAAAAACACATATCTCTTACCTCATTATTCAAAGTTTTGTATTTGGTTTAATATACACTTCCCAGGTCATTTGAACAGTTCTATTGCTTCTATATATCATATAATACACCATAGAATGTTTTTAATAACTAGAAAAAAAGAGGACTTCGATTAAACAATTACGGAAATACCTTAAAACACGAGCCAAGTTTTGCTTAAATAATTTTGTTTTCGCCGTTTTTAAACCCACGAAAATATGAAAGCGTAATTGCATACCTTATTGAGATGTGGAGGGAGTAGGTGGGGAAGAGATGCGTCCACGTTTTCGACGAGGAGTTACGACGAGTAGTGGTTTTATTTAAAAACCAATAATGACCGCATCGCCACTGGTCTGCCGGTTCATAATAGTAACATTCGTTTGAGCAGAGTTTGCAGGAAACAGAGGTAGGCAAACAACCATGGTCAGTAAAAACCTTAAGTGCTGCACTATTGTTCCTTGTAGTGTCAATAATCACTGAATGTGGGAGGGGTGAACAACCATTACAAGCGGCATCCATGACTAAAGTGAGGAGAGACTTAAATGAAGGTGTGTATCTGTGATTGGTTCAGTGCAATGATGTAATCAAGGTCAATAAACTCACCTGATAGGTTGCTGGTTGTATGCGTGACGGAATCTATGAGTTTAATGACGTGGTCAGAAAAAAACCCCAATAAGAATGCAGAAGTGTCTCGTGACGTATTGCGCAGGAGTTAGGAAATGAAACTCAGTATTTCCAATGAGGATTGGCAGATGGTGTGATAGTATTACAAAAGTTGAAGGATAGAGCTCTCCAGTTCACGAAAAAATGGCGTCGCTGAAAGCCGCGCTGTCTATAAGAGAATATTGACAACCGTTTTACGGTAGGTAAACATGTTGTTACCGTTTTTTTTAATAGGTTTTGCCGAGGGTTGAAACTAATTTTAATATGATGCTTAGAGCATATAGATTCCATATCTGTCTTCAAATATGTCAAAATAATTGGTGACCAATAAATGGAGTTATACTATACGTTTTAATCGCCGTTTTACGCATTTAACCCCTCATTTTCCCTGTACTTCATAGCCCTCCCCACTATCGGGCGGCGTGTCTTAAGATCGTTGTATAATGGGGAAAACGGTTTCGCCGAGAGTTGTAATTATTTCCAAACACTATATATTGATGAAAACTAACAGGGAAAAATAAAAAAATCCATGGAAAAATTGGTGACCATCTTATTTAGTTTTTCCAAAAAACCTAACCTAACCTAACCTAATAGCCCCCAAATACATTTAGGTTAGGTTAAGTTAGGGTTTTTGGTTAGGTTAATAAAAAAAATAAAAGAAACCCAAAGAAAAAATTAAAAAAAACCCAAGATTTTTGTTTTTCCCGGGGATAAAAAGTATATAGAAATGAAGCATATGATGATAGGAACGCAAAACTACCATTAGAAATTTGCTACCTATATTGTTGCGTCTCCTGTATATTGACCGAAATTAGTTCTAATACCAGGCAGGGCGACGAATATACTCCCTTACGTCCCTCCATAGGCGCTCGATATTTTGAGTGTGAATGTTTTTATTGACAGGATTAACGAAGTTAAAAGAATGATTCACTGACTCATGAGAATATCCTTCCTCTTTAAGTGTATTATATACACGCCAGCAGTCACTATACACAATTGTTCCGGCCATTATATATTTAAAAATTATTGGCATGAGTGTGGCTCTGTTTTTAGGGAGGGCCTCAGCGTCGTCGTCGAGCAATGGTACTATGAATTTGTTCTTGGTACTGTACCTCTCTCAATACCACCAAAAAGCCACACTTGGCCAAGGATGCGTTTCAACGTTATGTTTTCATCTAACCACTAATGTTTCATCAATCTCGACCACCCCACCATTACCCCTAATTGGTGGTTGTTGACTAAACCAATGTTCTGTAACCTCGCTGCAAAAAGACCGCCAATCAACACTAGTTTGCAGCCCGATTTCAATGTTATCAACAGCGGTATGGTGTGAGAAAGATTTGTGGCAGAATGCATTTACAAAAAAAAACAAAAAACAAAAAAATGCCATGGCTATAGAAGAGTGCCAGAGAGAAAGGAACCCTTATTGTTACTAACAGTATATCCACAGCGTCGTTATTTCTAGTTTTATTAAGATAAAATTCGTGGCGGTACCGCTAGACAAGTGTTGTTTTGCCTGGTTTGGGGTTAACTTGTTATCTTATAGTACAGGGGCGTCCACACTTAACACAATCCACTTTAATTGGAGGGCAACACACCATGTTTTTGTTTAAGATATTTAAACTTGGCTCATTTTTCGTAAACACTTTCTCAATAATGTAAAAAAAGGAAGGTCTACAACCAATGCAGACGGAAGCCATGAATCGCGTGGTGAAATCACAGGCACGGTGGAGGTGGGGGGAGGCGTGGGTGGTTGTGAGGGGTTGGGACATGTGACCTGATGCTAAGTCATTGGCAGGTGTGAAACACACCTGCGCAGGCATTGCATGAATGAAAGAATTTGGTGGAGCGAGAGGGGTGAAAGGGAGCGAGAGTGGGGTGCGGGACACACCAACACCACAGAAAATGGCGATCGGGTGAGAGGTGCGAGATGTAGGGATTTTTTTTTTGAGATTTAGGGAATTGTTTATAATTAATTACCGGTGGGATGGATATATATGGAAATGAAGTACATACATGCCATTACTAATATATTTGCCTAAATAATATATCCATGGTTTCGATCCGGTGTTAAACTGCATGAATTCCTTTTTTGTTTTCGATAAAGAATATGTTCACCTGATAGATATATATGTATCACATTTGTGAAATATACCGTGGACTTACCGTATTTCTTTCCTTGTTTGTACATACTAAATAGTATGTAGATGCTCTGAAACTGTACACCAAACTGTAACAATGGCGCCGAGTCAGCAGTGAATATTTTCCCTTACTTCCCCAATAAACAATACAACAAAGAGTGGGAGAGCAAGCACTGGGTGGTCACAGATTTAGGGATTGAGGCAGAGAGTGAACGACCACAACCTTCCACTTTACTGGTTGGCAGCCTACTGAGCCTTTCTGGTTACAAGCTGCTCTTCCACCCTGCTAAACTAAAACAAGTGTTCTATAAAGTTATGACAACGTGATTATATATATATTTCTAAGGTATAGCTCAATTCAAAAATGTGCAAGCTATTTCATCGGTCAGTTACGTTATAAGACACGGCTGTCTTCTCTATATCCATAATTTTGATTCGTTGGCACCTTAACATATTCAGTACCAGAGACGTCCTTGTCATCGTATTCTGGGCACTATTAGACGATTTTATTAAGCTTAGAAGGACTTTTAGCAATAATAAGGCTTCAAACTATCTCGACCAACCCTTTTAACTACCACAGATCTTTCCTAAGATGCATAATATTGTTTAAATATAGCCAACCAACAAAATATAACACGCCGCTAGTACTCAAAGGGTTAATGGTAAAAATATTTCGAATTTTCATTTGCGTGATTCACTAGACGTTTATAGAGCATATCAAATGTTCCTAAAGTTTATTTTTATTTCTCTTTACCTGTGGACGGTAAATTGCCACGTCACCGGTTTGACAACGATTTTGTAGCAACATTTGTTGTTGATTATAAAAATATTGCATGATTATGAGGCAGACACAGAGTACTTTGATAGTTGTCCATAGAGTACCGATAAATCAGCAGCTACGGACCTGAATTTACATTTACTGTCAGCTGCATTCATAATACATAATTTAATATATATGTACTGTATATAATGCATGTATTCAATGACTTGACAACAAATACCTTAATCGTATGTGATCCAGTATAGTGTACCAAATATATATTTTTCATTTATCTACACAAGTGTGCTGGATGATTAAACCATTGAGTCATGTTAAGCACTTTATATATATATATTATATACAGTATATATATATATATATATATATATTATATACAGTATATATATATATATATATATATATTATATACAGTATATATATATATATATATTGTTACGTATCTTGATCCTCAAGTGGTTAACTTGATGAATCTAGATAGCACAGAGATATATATTAAGGTATCAGTCAGCTGAAGGCAAAACAAAAGTAAAATCTAATAAAATTATTTTCTGTTGTTGCTTCCTTTCCTTTTGGATCTTAGGACTTAGTATCCTTTATTGACTGATACTCTTTAATTATGAAAAATACTGAAACTAATTAAAGTCATGTAGTATTTATAAAGAATTATTATTTAACCGATGCTTAGTAGGCTATGGTTATGAACCGAATAAGTTATAGCTAAAGAAGGACTATTAATTTTATAAAAAGTCTTGAAAGATAAATATTAAAGTAAGAATATTTCTGTCTCTTACTCTTTTTGAAATGAATAGATAGTTTTCTTATATGTCCTTTTATATATATTTAATGTAATTATTCTTGGTTCTTGTCTTACGTTAATAGGATTATATTAGTATTATCATCAGGAGTAATATCAAAGTCACATAAAAAGTTAGATATATATTTAATAATTAGTTAAATGTATTTCTTAACCACGTAACATTGAGGTTTGATTAGGAGTAAATAAAGTTACAGGATCGCTTCATAGATTCGATTCAGGTCTCACTCAAATAATATGAAAAGCAAAATATAATATTTTGAAGCAAAAGAATTTTCTTCAGCTTAGGAAATCACTAGAAGTAATATTAACACAGCCATGTTAGTCTAATAGACCAGTCAAAGTAGGGCTGGACTTAGAACAAATTGCAATAGAAGGTTTTTTGGCTTTAACTTGTTTATTAGGTCCCTCTGATGAACATATAAAAAGTCTCCAACTTTTGGACACCGGGAAAGTGGTTAATTTGCATAAATTCAAGATGGCCACCGTCCAAAGCTTCAATTTACAGATAACTTTTTTCTGGTTGCTCCTAGACCCTATAAATGTATTACAAACAACGTTTTTTGGCTTTAACTTGTTTATTAGGTCCCTCTGATGAACATAAAAAAAGTCTCCAACTTTTGGACACCTGGAAAGTGGTTAATTTACAGCCAAAAAACCTTACAGCCAAAAAACCTTCTATTGCAATTTGTTCTAGGTCAAGCCCTACCTTTACTGCACATTATTGTCTATTACATTTTGCCTAGGCCTATACTAATCCCATCATCTTGTTTCTTGTTTCAACAGATTGGTGCGACATCTACCGAAGCCATGGAAGAAGAGGTGGTGCATAATCCCTGCGGCATTTGCTCAAACACGTTAGACGAAGGAGAAACAGTCAAGCTGAGGGCGAAGGGAGCAGATACTATCAACAAGGCCAGTACTGAACGTGGAACGCCATCAATTACCGTGTCCGAGGGCCAAACGGTGCACATTGATTGCCGAAAGAAGCATGTCAATACGAAGCCAAATAGAATTCCTGGGAAGCAGAAGAAACGTCCTGAAAAACCTGCTCTTCGTTCTCAGACACCAGACTTTTGTTTTACAGAGAACTGCTTTTTTTGTGGTACAAAAATCTATTTGGACACAAAGCATGATTCAGAAGAAGTGTATCCAGTACGCACCTTCAACTTTCAAAGGACAATACTTTCTGCATGTGATGCCAGGGCTGATGAGTGGGCTGACACTGTTAGAGGCCGAATTAACTTTGCACGCGATCTTCCAGCAGCTGACGCAATATATCACAAGCAGTGCAGCTCAAATTTCCAGACACATAGGCAGATCCCCTCCAAATATCGTGATTCCGCAGACAGTGAACCTCCTCGCAAGGGTCGCAAAGTAGATGCCTCACGAGAGGAAGCATTTCTACTCGCAATCGAGGACCTAGTCAGTGGCAATGATGATGAACAGACTACAGTGGTTGATCTCGTTGATAGAATGTCCCAGTTGTGCCCTGATGTTGAAGCGTATAGTGTAAAATACATGAAACAGAAACTTATTTCATATTTTGGGGATGAACTGGTTATTAGTAACGTGCATGGACGCAGCGATGTTGTAACTGTCAAAGAAAGTGCTGCAAAGATTTTGCAACAATTCAAAGACTCACCACAGACTGATGATGAGGAAGCAGAACAAAGAAAGATAGTCAGGGCTGCGGCACGGTTGATCAAAGCAGATATAAAGAACATTGATACTTGTAGAGATTTCTATCCAGATCCTTCTGAACTCCGGTCGCTGGAAAAGAATGTGGCGTACGTTCCGCAGTCCCTTCGTATATTGCTGCAAGAGACGTTCAGTGGCAAGTCATGTGATCTTGAAGTTGCATCAATTGGACAAAGTATCGTGCAACTTACCAGACCAAGGGCCATTGTAGCACCCATTCAGTATGGATTGGCGGTTCAAATGCACCAGCACTTTGGTTCCCGCTTTCTTGTGGACAGTTTACACAGCCACGGCTTCTGTCTGCCTTACGCAGAAGTTTTGAGGTTTTCGAAGTGTGCTGCCAATTTCAGGGGCACCAACATATCCACTGCAGGCAGGTTTGGACAGTTCGTTGCAGACAATGTTGATCACAACTTGCGTACGCTTGATGGGCGAGGAACATACCATGGTATGGGTATAATTGTTGCTGTCACCCCTGAAGTAAGAGACACAACATCAATACCAAGATTGCAGTCACCTGAAAACAACTTCACGGCAGCTCAAATTGAAATCAAATACTACCGCAGTGTTCGCAAGAAGGGTGGGCCTCTCGAATTTAGAAAGCTTGACCCCATTTCAGCATCTGACAAGCTTGAAAATCTGGACATACTGTGGAAAACGTCATGGTTGCTTCGACCAAAACGACCAGGCTGGTCCGGCTTAATGCAGAGTGTGTGCCATGGACCACACCCAGGGAAATCATCCGTCCATTTCTTGCCCATGATTGACATGATCCCTACGGACATGAGTTGTATTTACTCAACACTTCACTTCGTTGCTGCGGAAAGCCATCGCCAGGGAACGACGCCAATGCTGACATTCGACCAACCGCTTTATTGGAAAGCGAAGACGATCATTGTTCATGAGAAGGAAGGAAGCGAACTGAAACCCATTGTTTTGAACCTTGGTGGCTTTCACTCTGTGATGAGCTTTTTGGGATGCATGGGCCATGTTATGGAAGCATCTGGGCTTAAGGAGGTTTTGGAACTTATATACGCTGAAAATGCTGTGACCCAAATGCTGAGTGGGAAAGCCTATGCACGAGCAATCAGAGGCCACTTCTTGGTTGACACAGCCTTGAGTTCGATTGTGTTAGGCAGGGCATACGGTGTCAACCTCTCAATGGTAGATGAGGAAAGTGACGCATGCAAGGACTTCCAGGAGGCTGCAGATCTTTTGGATAAACTGTTGCGTGAAGACGTTTCACCGGATGAAGTCTGCAGTAAAGACGTTTTCAACAGAATTTCTGAAAAACTTAAAGCTGAGAAGAGCTCCTTAGCAGAGCATAAGATGGGAAAGCTATGGATTCAATACATGGACATGATTGACCTGCTGCGTCGCTTCCTGAGGGCACTGAGAATGGGCGATTTCCTACTGTACCTCGGAACACTCCAGGAGATGTTGCCGTACTTTGCAGCGTGTGGTCATAACAATTATGCCAAGTCAGCCCATGTGTACATTCAAGACATGATTGAACTTGAGCAGCTCAACCCAGACATGTTCTGTCAATTGAACTCCGGTCTATTTGTGGTCCGCCGAAGTGATCGGCTGTGGGCAGGACTGCCAAGCGACTTGGTTATAGAGCAGGTTTTGATGCGCTCTTTGAAAACGAATGGTGGATTGACACGTGGTAGGGGCATGGAGGAAACGCAACGCCTGCGCTGGTTACTTGCTATGCCAGCCTGCGCTGAGGTGAGTGAAGTTATGCAAGAACTGACAGGGAAGCATTTCCACACCTCTGAGCAGCACAAAGAAATGACTGAAGCAAGGCGTGAACGAGATAGGAAGGACACAGAGAAGGTTCTCGCATTCTTCAAGGATTATGATCCATTTCAAGAATCAAATGAACTCAGGAATATTGCCAACGGTGTGACAGGACCAGCCTCGGCCAATCCTCATTTACTGTATGAGGTTGGTATGAACATTGTGCAGAAGATGGAAGGTAGCAATGCTTTTGACTTTTCATTTAGGAAGAAAGATCAAGTTGAGTCGTTGGGTGCAAAGGTTACAAACAGTGCTGAAAAAGTACCAATCGACCCACAGCTCCTTTTCCAGAGGCTCCTCATCTTTGCTAATAACAGGGACTTAGGTGTTGAAGAGGTCTTTGCGTATGAGTTGTCTAGCTACCCTACTGCTCTGTTCGATAAGTGGGGGAGGCTCAGGGAAGCCAATAAACCACAGCTAGGAGATGAGATAGCTGCTGTTGTTCCCAAGTCGTCATTGGAATCATTTGAGGAAGAAAGGACTGTGACCCATGTTCTGGATGGTGGTTCCTTATTGCAAAGGATTCCATGGAAGAAGGGTGACACATTTGAGGACATTGCAAGCATGTACATGAAGCATGTTTCCAAACAAATTCTCAACCCGGTGGTTGTATTCGACGGTTATAAATCAGGACCTACTACCAAGGACATGACACACAATCGACGATCAAAAGGAGTCTTTGGTCAAAAGGTGATGTTCACTCCAACCATGCCCCTTCGGTCAAAAAAGGAAAACTTCTTGTCAAACTCGGACAATAAGCAAAACTTCATTGACTTATTGTGTGAAACATTCAAGGCAAATGGAATTGACTGTGTCAATGCGCCAGCAGATGCAGATGTCATGATTGCGAAGAAGGGAATTGAGCATGCAAGGGAAACCGTGACATATGTGATAGGTGAGGACACAGACTTGTTGGTGCTGTTGTGTCATTATGCGGAACGAGGGATGAATGATTTGTACTTCAAGTCGAGCAAGGAAGGTGGGAAATGTTGGCATATTAACTCAGTAGCAGAAGCTCTCGGTGAAAGCATCTGTCGTGTCCTGCCAGTTGTCCATGCACTCTGTGGATGTGACACAACCTCACGACTGTATGGTATTGGTAAAGGGGCTGCCTTGAGGAAAGTGAGGGAAGACAACGGTTTCTTGAAATGTATAGAAGCATTCTGTTGCCAAAGTGGAAGTAAAGACGCGATATCATCAGCTGGTGAAAAGGCCTTGGTTTATTTGTACGGGGGAAAAGGAAATGACACCCTTGACGGACTGCGAAAGACAAAGTTTTGCAACAAGGTGGCAAAAAGTTCAACTACCGTTGAAGTTCACAGCCTTCCCCCAACAACCGATGCAGCCAAATACCACTCGTTCCGAGTTTATTGTCAGGTCCAGGAATGGATGGGGAACTGTGTGGACCCCGAGAAATGGGGCTGGTGTCTGCGGAAGGGACAGCTTGAACCGAAGACGATGGATTCACCAGTGGCTCCTGATTCACTACTGAAATTGGTCAGATGTCAGTGTAAGGGCAACTGTGACACTCAACGCTGTAGTTGCAAACGGAATGAGCTTGAATGTTCCAGTGCATGTGGTCAATGTAAAGGACTCTGTCAAAATAGCAACTTTGATGCAAGCACCGATGATCCAAGTGAATACGAACTCCTATCATGAATTACATAATTGGCTCTGAATGACGTCATACTACGTCATGTTTTTTTTGTTTTTTTATAAAAAAGAGGGACAACAGGTCAAAAAACCCATACAAGCACAAAGTGCCTGTGTCACCCCTTGTGAAAGAGACAGTTCAGCCTGTCTGTAAGGTTTTTCGGCTGTAAATTAACCACTTTCCAGGTGTCCAAAAGTTGGAGACTTTTTATGTTCATCAGAGGGACCTAATAAACAAGTTAAAGCCAAAAAACGTTGTTTGTAATACATTTATAGGGTCTAGGAGCAACCAGAAAAAAGTTATCTGTAAATTGAAGCTTTGGACGGTGGCCATCTTGAATTTATGCAAATTAACCACTTTCCCAGTGTCCAAAAGTTGGAGACTTTTTATATGTTCATCAGAGGGACCTAATAAACAAGTTAAAGCCAAAAAACCTTCTATTGCAATTTGTTCTAGGTCCAGTTAAATGATTGCTAGATTTACTGGACTATAAGGTGATATTACTAATACGAGACAATAGCATCACCGTACTAAGCACCGTTAAGCAATGTAAGCTTAATTCAAAGAAAATGAAAGAACTCGTAAGTATTAATATAAAACAATAGTATTACTTTCATCACAACCCAATTACTTAAAGAGTTGCTTTAGTCCACAAGTTAGTCAACTAAAATAGTTAAGTACATAATAATAGCGTTAACGTTAAATCCCAATCAAATAGTTACGTACATAATAGTAGCGTTAACGTTAATTCGCAATCAAATAGTTAAACACATAATAGTAGCGTTCACGTTAATTCCCAATCACATATCTCACTAACCAACATAACGTAAGTGTTTACACCGAACACACTTAACACACATTTATATAATCTGACTGACAGTCACAATCTCATTATAATACTTCACCCCGTCTTCCTCCAGCTGCAAGTTCACCTTCCCCAACTCCAAATGAGACTGATTTGAATGCCCACAACTCGGGTCTTATATACTAAACAATGATGGTGTAGGAACGAATCAGGAGGCGGGGGTTGGTGCCTGCTCCAATCATAGCTCCTTGAGTCGCATAACAGGTGCCTGGTCCACTCACAGCTCCTGGCGTCGATCATACGTCATAGCATCGGTCATCGAGGTAGTTTGCAGGGTCCCCTATGACGCACGCAGGTGTGAAGGCTAGTTTGCAGGTATGCGGGCGAGCTGGTTTACCCACTCGCTCGTTCGCTCGCTAGTCTGCTTCACCGTTTGGGTAGTTTGGCTCCTTCAACTCTAATTCTAACTCTTAAATTAACATACAGGGCTCCGTATGTCAGACCTCCCCCCTAGAAAAGAGTTTAACCCTTTATTAGCGGCTCACCACTTAAGTCGTATTTAATAAAGCTGGACTATGTGGCGGCGCTCGACATAACTCGAGTGGCAATTTCAGCACGTAATGTGGCTGAGAGAGAGAGACAAGTGGTGGCAGGAGACTAGCGAGCGTATGACTGCTCCAGACCACCGCGGCGAACCTACTGACACAAATCTCAGCTCCCTCCTCCCTCTCTCACTCGCTACATACTCAATTATGTACCGAAAGTACCGAATTACCTGCTTTTTGCACTCGCGTTGCACGGTTATTGCAAGAAAACTATCCATCATACAAGGATCGTTATGGTGTCATTCGAAAGCTCTGTTTATGCCCTTTCAGGGATAGATACTTGTTTTACGTTCTGGGTCTTATTTAGGCATGAAAATGATCACGTAAACAGCCCTATTTTGGCTAAAAACACCCCGCTGGGCGGTACACATAAATAAACCGCATAGGCCGCTCGTAAGGTGTTAAAGAGTATAGTACATAATATTAAACATAATACATAAATAGATTCACCACCAGATTGGCAACAGCAAGATTATAATGAGGATATAATAAGGATATCACCCAAAGTAGGCAATGTCTCCAGGTACCACATCAGAACATAGCCGGAACGTAGCTGGAGCGTTTATTCGAACTGCAAGGCATTATCTCACAGCTGAAGGTTTGAAAGCGCACTACAAAAGCATGATATTTATAATGAAACGCCTATAATAGCCAATCATGCCTAGGTACCTTTGGATATGTTTCTTTGTGCTAGGAGTTGGGAATTCTAGAATAGACTCTACCTTTGCTTGAGGAGGTGCAACCCGCCCCTGACCTACCGTATATCCTAGATACTGGACCGTAAGGTGCATTTCTTAAGATTAACCACCAGATTGGCATCAGCAAGATTTAAGAATAGCAATCTAAGTTGGTAAAGATGCTCCTCCCATGACTGTGAAAAGATAAGAATATCATCGATGTAGACAACGCACCCAGGTACCCCTTCAGTCACCAAATTCATGAGGCGCTGGAATGTAGCTGGGGCGTTTTTCAAGCCGTAGGGCATTACGTTACAGCAGAAGGCTTGATTGTTGACTACAAAGCATGATATTTCCCTCGCTCTACGGGTGAGAGCTACTTGTCAATATCCCTTCATCAAGTCAATCTTGCTGATATAGGTGGCTGTACCAATCTGGTCAATGCAGTCGTCGATCCGTGGCAGTGGGTAGGTATCGTTCTTTGTGACAGCATTGACTTGCCTATAGTCCATACATAACCTATGGCTCCCGTCTGGCTTTGGCACAAGTATGACTGGACTACTCCACTGGCTTAAGGCCCTAGTGATCAGTTCATTAGATAACATAAAGTCAAGCTCGACCTGCAGTATACTCCTGCGTTGTGGCGAGACACGGTAGGGGGATAGTTTAATGGGAGTTGCATCCCCTACGTCGATGTCGTGCACGGCCAAAGAAGTGAGCCCTGGAGTATCACGGAACACACTGGGAGACTGAGATAAAACAGAGATTAGTTGGTTCGCTTGATCAGAGGGAAGATGACATAGTTTAGATGGTAATTCCCTCAAAGCCACTGAATTATACTGAAAGTTGGATAGGCTACATGACAAGTCAAAGTCTGCATAGATACCTTCAGGCTCTGGAACAGTCTGTTGCGGGTCAGTAAGAGAACTGAAGACTTCGTCCGCACCAGGCTGTCCACAGGTCCTGACATTCACTGCCACAGTGGGAGAATCTGGAAGAGAGGAATCAGGGGACCTATGGTAGGGTTTCAACATATTTATATGGAATACTTGCGTGGGCTTTCTCCTGTCTGGGGTAGTTACTAGATAATCGGTAATGCTCACCCTCCGAATGATCTTATATGGGCCCCTGAACTTGGCAGATAAAGGTTGGCCAAAAAGGGGGAGCAGAACCAAAACCTCATCACCGGGCTTAAACTCCCTCTCACGGGCTTTTCTGTCATACCATTTCTTCATGGAGCTTTTAGCCACTGTCAAGTTTTGAGCGGCAAACTCACATGAGGATCTCAGCCGGGTTTTGAAATCTGAAACATACTTGAGGAGGTTTTGGTTCCCCTCCTGGCCAACTAGGCTATCCTGCAATAGTTGCAAAGGACCTCTTACCTGGTGACCGAAAACTAGCTCATTAGGGGAAAAACCCAGGGATTCAGTTGGAACCTCACGAGTAGCAAATAAAAGAAAAGGTACCCCCTTATCCCACTCAACTCCGGTCTCTGTACAATACTTACGTAACATTCCCTTTAATGTCTGATGATATCGTTCGAGAACCCCTTGACTCTCTGGGTGGTAGGTGCTAGACTTAACATGCTCGATACCCAACTCCTTCAGGGACTACTGGAAAATGTTAGAGGTAAAATTAGTTCCTTGATCACTTTGCACCTCATGGGGGAAACCCATTCTGGTGAAGAATTTGAGCAGTTCCTTGATGACAGTTGGAGCAGAGGTAGGCCTCTGGGTAGCGAGTTGCCATGTCCATGATAGTTAATAAATAAATGTTACCTTGGGAAGTCTTAGGCAATGGGCCTACAATGTCCACTACCACCCGAGTAAAAGGATTCTCGAAAACGGGCAAGGGCACCAGAGGATGTACAGGCACCTTCTGATTGGGTTTTCCTGTCATCTGGCAAGTGTGACACACTCTACAACACTCCACTACATCTGCACGCATTCCTGGCCAGTAAAAGTGGGCTCTGATTCTGTCTAGAGTTTTTCTCACACCTAGGTGTCCTGCCAATGGTATACAATGTGCCATTTCCATGTTATCTCTACGACAAGGTTTGGGGACTACTACTTGATGGACGTCCCAAGCCCCGTCATCGATTGGTCTGTGTGGCGGTCTCCATCTTCGCCACAATACTCCTCCTTTGAGGTAGAAACATTCACCACCCTCCTTCTCACATTCCTCTTCACTCACGGACCTGGCAGCTAACTCCTTGCATTCACTATCATCTCTCTGTAGCTCTACCAGGCCACTAGGACAATTTGGAGGGGTTTCATGGTCATCGTTAGGGTCAAGATGAGCCATAAAGGTGTCAGATAAATCCACCTCAGTCACATCATCAGGCACAGTTGGAGCGTCATTCACACTCTCATCATCCCTTTCATCAACTCTTACATTCGGTACATTTCTGTCGGAGGGAACTGCTACTTGAGACATTGAACGTGTGACAGCACACACAGGGAAAACTGTTGGCATCTCCTTTTCGAGCTCACCGGTTAGTGGCTCGTTAACAGGGGAAAGTGACAAAATGGGGTCTGGTCGGACCTTCTCACCTGCTACATCATTCCCCAAAAGGAGTGTTACCCCAGACACAGGGATATCTTGGGACCTACACAAAGCTATGGTGGCCTCACCCTGTAGTAACTCACATTCAATTTCGCCTTTTACCAAGTATGCATAAAATTGGCCTCCAGCACCTCTCATTACAACTGGTTCGCCAGGTGGGCACTCAGTGTAAGGATTCACCATGAGGGTGCTAGTAGAACCTGTGTCTCAGAATTTTTACCTCATGCATGCAACCATTTAATCTCACGTTGCCAGATGAAATAAAGGGACGGTAACTGTCCTGCACTGATGGTGAAATTATTATTGGCTTAACCCTAGTGGGTTGCACCACACATGCTACTACACCCCTCTCTAGATGATTTACGTTAGCTGCTAGGTACTCCTTCTGTCGGGAGTCCTGCATTAAAGGAACTTTTGGTGCTAGGTACTCCTTCTGTCGGGAGTCCTGCATTACAGGCACATATGGAGTTTGAGATACGGCGGCAACTGTCTGCCCCGATCTCTCGGTTCTCTCCTTGGCCCAGCACTGATAAGCTAGGTGGCCTCTCTTGCCACAAAAAGTACATACTTTAGGGGATACGGGAACGTTCCCTCTTTGAGCATTACTATTAGTTTGGGGCCCACCTCTGTTACCATTGCCCTGAGTCGCATTTTTAGTTGGGGGAACAATTCTATTTTGGCTAGCTGGGGAAGACGTTAAAGGCTTGTGACTGGGTCTGTCAGATTTGTGATTGGGATACTTAAAATTAGAGCTAGAATTATCGTAGGGCTTCTTTCCACGAAATTTGTTGTTGAGCACGTATGTGTCAGCCATGTCAGCGGCGTCAGCAAGACAATCTACCTTTTTCCCCTTTAAATGATAGGATACAGAAGAATCAATTTTCCATAGGAAATTTTCTAACAGGACCAACTCCTTCAGATCGTTGTAGCTTGTGACTTTCTTACTCTTGACCCAATGATTGAAAGTTTTAGTCATGGTCCTGGCAAATACCTTATGGGTTTCTTCTACTTTCTTCTGGTTTTTACGGAAAGATTGCCTGTAAGCCTCAGGCTGCAATTGATAGGTTTTTAGGATAGCTTCTTTGAGATGGTCATAATCCTGCCTAACTTCTGCTACTTCTGACAAATACGTGGCTCGAGCCTGCCCTGTCAAAACAGTTTGTAACATAAAAGGCCATTGATCTCTTGTCCACTTCATACCTCCAGCAACTTCCTCAAACAAAACAAAGAAATCCTGCACATTATCCTCAGTGAAAGGTGGAATGACACTAGTCATAGTCAATCCCAGAGGGGGAGCAATTTCGGGAGCATTTGTATTGACATTTAGTTGAGCCGTACGATATTGATATTCACATTGTTCGGTCGTTGCTCTGGCTTTTATGCTGGCTTCTTCGGTATTTGCTTTTATTCTGGCTAGTTCTAGTTCAACATTTAGTCTGGCTTGTTCGGTCTTTATTCTGGCTAGTTCCAGTACTTGATCACCGGTCAAACCAGGTGGCAATTGTTCATCAAGTTGGCTAGTTTTACTAGGGATCCCACCAACTGCTCAGTCACCCTCCCCGCCTTCTACAGGGAACAGGTGGGTTTTTATGGTCTGAGCCACCTCTACTTTGGACATGTTTGAGACAGTTAATTGGAGATGTGAGGCAAGCACTTTCAGTTCGGATTTTGACAGACAGTCAATATCAGGGGCTGTGGGATCTGATTCTATGAAAACTCGAGCATCTTAGTCATTAATTAGTTGAGGCATGATTAATATTAGATTTTTAAGTAGTGAAACGGTAATGAAACTTAGTGAAACTGTATGAAACGAATCCTGGCGAGGTCGCCACTCTTCTGTTACGTATCTTGATCCTCAAGTGGTTAACTTGATGAATCTAGATAGCACAGAGATATATATTAAGGTATCAGTCAGCTGAAGGCAAAACAAAAGTAAAATCTAATAAAATTATTTTCTGTTGTTGCTTCCTTTCCTTTTGGATCTTAGGACTTAGTATCCTTTATTGACTGATACTCTTTAATTATGAAAAATAATGAAACTAATTAAATTCATGTAGTATTTATAAAGAATTATTATTTAACCGAAGCTTAGTAGGCTATGGTTATGAACCGAATAAGTTATAGCTAAAGAAGGACTATTAATTTTATAAAAAGTCTTGAAAGATAAATATTAAAGTAAGAATATTTCTGTCTCTTACTCTTTTTGAAATGAATAGATAGTTTTCTTATATGTCCTTTTATTTATATTTAATGTAATTATTCTTGGTTCTTGTCTTACGTTAATAGGATTATATTATTATTATCATCAGGAGTAATATCAAAGTCACATAAAAAGTTAGATATATATTTAATAATTAGTTAAATGTATTTCTTAACCACGTAACATTGAGGTTTGATTAGGAGTAAATAAAGTTACAGGATCGCTTCATAGATTCGATTCAGGTCTCACTCAAATAATATGAAAAGCAAAATATAATATTTTGAAGCAAAAGAATTTTCTTCAGCTTAGGAAATCACTAGAAGTAATATTAACACAGCCATGTTAGTCTAAGGCGATATTACTAATACGAGACAATAGCATCACCGTACTAAGCACCGTTAAGCAATGTAAGCTTAATTCAAAGAAAATGAAAGAACTCGTAAGTATTAATATAAAACAATAGTATTACTTTCATCATAACCCAATTACTTAAAGAGTTGCTTTAGTCCACAAGTTAGTCAACTAAAATAGTTAAGTACATAATAATAGCGTTAACGTTAAATCCCAATCAAATAGTTACGTACATAATAGTAGCGTTAACGTTAATTCGCAATCAAATAGTTAAACATAATAGTAGCGTTCACGTTAATTCCCAATCACATATCTCACTAACCAACATAACGTAAGTGTTTACACCGAACACACTTAACACACATTTATATAATCTGACTGACAGTCACAATCCCATTATAATACTTCACCCCGTCTTCCTCCAGCTGCAAGTTCACCTTCCCCAACTCCAAATGAGACTGATTTGAATGCCCACAACTCGGGTCTTATATACTAAACAATGATGGTGTAGGAACGAATCAGGAGGCGGGGGTTGGTGCCTGCTCCAATCATAGCTCCTCGAGTCGCATAACAGGTGCCTGGTCCACTCACAGCTCCTGGCGTCGATCATACGTCATAGCATCGGTCATCGAGGTAGTTTGCAGGGTCCCCTATGACGCACGCAGGTGTGAAGGCTAGTTTGCAGGTATGCGGGCGAGCTGGTTTACCCACTCGCTCGTTCGCTCGCTAGTCTGCTTCACCGTTTGGGTAGTTTGGCTCCTTCAACTCTAATTCTAACTCTTAAATTAACATACAGGGCTCCGTATGTCAGAATATATATATATATACTGTAGTGCACAGCCAGCTCAGGATAAAGACTAATATATTCAACTTAATCTTTATTGATGACTAGTTTCGGGAACATTTCCCATCATCAGACCTATTAACGAAATATTTGAAAACAAATTACTTAGTGATTTGAAAAATAAACCACAATTCACAAATATTATATGAGTGAATGCCAACACATAAACCTTAACATTAATGATAAAAAGCTATCTTCAGTACATCGTCAATACAAATATTTTGATTGAAAAAATACAAACTATCTATCTATTAAATTAACTAACCTACTGTATATAGAAAATATACGAACATAAACTAATAACTACAAGCAGATAATGAATCACTGATTATATGAAACTTCGAACATTTAAACACAAGAAGGAATATTATTAACGTATATAATTTAGTTGAAGCTTCATAGTTATTTAAAGAATTGAATTGATAAAATTTAGGCACAAAGGCCAAGCACTGGGACCTGTAAAGATCATTCAGCGCTACGAGTTATTTAAAGATGGCTTCAGTTTATGAATGTAAATAGATTCTAAAATATGAAGGCTATTCCCATCAGTACAATTATCTAAAATAGTTAAATAATTCAAGCCACGTGGATGTTTCTTTTCATTACAGTGATATCGTATTTCTGACATAGTTGGCTTTGAAAGGGGCAAATAAGTTCTATAAAACAAGCCTCTGTGTTCGAACACTTGAATCTTGAGATTCCGTATGGAGTTCCCGTGTATCCAGTTTTACAGCTAGAACATGTAAAAGAATAAACTATTTTCGAACACATAAGCTTGGGGATCTTATCCTTACAACGAAAAAATTACCCAATAGTAAATTAATCGTTGAAAACAAATCTAACCGAAATTTGCTGGTACGCCTGATTTAGGATTTGTGTGAGTTGATTTCTAATGCTGTAGCTTGAATGACCATAAAACGGGAGACTAATATATCTGATATCCTTAGAAACAGTTAACGTTTGAGGGGATTCAGATGACGGGGTTTTGAAACCAGGGCAAGGCTATGACGGTAGACACCCTGATCATGCCGGGAAAGGAGCAGCCTAACAACACCAGAATAGCTGTGATCAGGGAAACGAAGAGGAACAGGAGAAGACAACACCAAGAGAAGGAGAGAGACAATAGGACCGGACCTGTTTTCCAGGCTTTAAGCGACAAATATATTTCATATTCGTATATGCCTTAGTATAGTTTATAAGTTGAGCATGAAGTTTCATTATTCAGTTCGCTGTACCATTTTTGAATCCACTGATCTCTGAGACGTCTGTTGATTGCCTTCTCTAGCCAAACCAGATTGATATCACGACTCTGAGTTTCCCAGACATTACTGAAACCACACGTGTTTAGCATATTTCTTATCTGCTTCAACCATGGCCATTCATAACTATCTTCACAGTTCATTGTATACATGCAATTGTACCATATATGGCTTAATTTGCTAGTTTTACCCTGGAGAATGAGACACCAAAATCCAATCATTGGTGTGTATATTAGGATATAGATAGGGTACGAACCCGTTTCCCCATATATGACAGCATTACACGTGCTTAATTTAACGTTCATTATAATTTTCAAAAATTGTAAATGTAATTTCTCCAGATCTTTACATATATTATATCCCCAAACCACACATCCGAATGTAGCAAAAGGAATAATAATAGAAGAGAACAGTTCCATTATATATCTATGGGAAGGTCGAATCTCCTGCCTGTGCTTACTAAACTGTACGTACACTCGGCCGCAATTCCGCGTGGGCCACCTAGTCATAGGGTTTGGGTAAATCCGTTGTGTAGTTTGTTCGCTCTGAATATAGTAAGATCTCACACTCCCCTCCCTGAATCAATCGAAGATTTTGCCTCAAAGATGGCGCAGCTTGATGGGAAGGGAGGGAGCTTGTCGTAGTGTTAAAAGGGTAGGACACAATGGGAGGAGGTGACGTTCTATAACATGCAGTGACGAATGTTAAACTT
This sequence comes from Paralithodes platypus, assembly GCA_032716605.1. Classification (NCBI taxonomy): domain Eukaryota; kingdom Metazoa; phylum Arthropoda; class Malacostraca; order Decapoda; family Lithodidae; genus Paralithodes; species Paralithodes platypus. Next base: position 40,495,927 of record CM064514.1, read on the forward strand.
ATTTACTTCTACTTGTTCATACAATAATGTTCCCGAAACTAATTCGTAATGAACAGTAGATTCCCTCTTTCAGTAACTGAAACGTCTCTCTCTCTCTCTCTCTCTCTAGGTTATAAGAGGTATACAGAATGTTGAAAGTAACACTATTATATATATCCATTTACACCTTTAATGAATCACATTATGAAATTTATTCAGCAATATGATGAGAACTTGAGAAGAATATATTTTGAAGTAGCACCACGAAGTAACATTATACTGACGCGGCCATGTATAATTATCCACCTTCCTCTCACTCTCCGAGCTCGGACTTTTTTCTATCCTCTAGTCTATTTGTTCCCAGCTGAGGGTAAATTGTCATGTTTCTATCTTTGTTACTCGGCTATAAGGTAGATTTTGTAGCGAAAGATGATGTTTATTCTGAAAACTTGGCATTAATATGACACACAGCCATATTAATTTCATATATTTCCATTAAGTATCGAGAAATCAGCTAACAAGAGATTCAATTTACGATCAGCTGGACAAAAATAGAGTATAGTTGTCACTAAGGGATGGAGGGACGTAAGGGTGGCGAGGTGACTAACAAGGTGGGTGGAGGTGGAGGAGTTGTGGTGGGATTGTTTAGACTGGTGGATGAATGTATAATAACTAAATTTAGGATATTTCAGTGTGTGTGTGTGCTTAAAGGGCGATCGGGACACGAATGCATAGAGGTTTTGTTTTCGTGGACGGGTGGAAAATTATAAAGCTAAATTTATTTATGTACTATATATTGTATCTCTTTTTATACTGGCATGGCCTTACTTACTCTTTACTTTGTATTAGTTTTGCACACATTTTCAGTATATTTCACTAATTGGCTTAAATATAGTTATGTTTATATGAATGATGCATTAGGATCCCTTTGGACGATCCCCTGTTCGCTTGTTTATGCTTCCTCTTACAACTTCGGTTAATCATTGCACACAAATCTTGATGTCATATCATATTTCGTGAACTCGGTAATCTGATTTATCTATCGATCTATCTATCTATATATCCATCTATTGTCAGACAATCTTATCTCCCGAGAGGAGGTGGACGTGAAAGTATCACCTTCATAAGCTTCTATATGCCGAGGTAACTCATTCGATTATCTAGCTTTTTTTCAATTAATATCAAAATAAATGTGTAGCTTGATCATACAAGATTATTGCGCAATGCAATATAACAATGACAAATATTAATTGTCCTGTTGATAAACATTATGGTTGCGGTAATATGAACAACTGATAAAGGTATACTCAATTAACTTCAGTAATTATATTTATTTAATTGATATTAATTAGACAGTCATAGTAAAGTAAATAGATCAAGGAAATAATGTGTTGGGGAAAAAATGGATTGCAATTCTCGAGGGTAATTTACTCTAGGTAAATATTTCCCCCTGTATCACATTATCTTATATTATCAGACTTGGCAATATGTAACAAACCACATGCAAAGAGTATAACATATCAGTATAAATAATTATATGTGTGGATTAATATTATCTGTGTATACCCTGGTCAATTTGTGATATCTAATAACCTGAGTTTACATGTAGTTACTCATAGTCTCACTGTTACCAAGGTAATGCACAAATTATTTATCATATAAATCGATTAACACAGTGCAACTTCTCTCTCTCTCTCTCTCTCTCTCTCTCTCTCTCTCTCTCTCTCTCTCTGAGAAACCAGACTTGGCTCTTCCGTGATACCAACAGATTTTTCATATACTTTAGTAATTATTTTATTTATTGTTTCTAGGTTAGCACACATCAATTATTAGCATTCGTCTATAGAGCAAGTTAATCAGAAAGAATTAGATTGGTATACTATAGCTGAATAGTTAAGGTCATAGAATTTACCCTGATAAATGTTGATAAGCCTGTCGAGTAGGAAGTGTGTATTTTCAGCAGAAGTTTTGGTAAGGAGCTTTTTATGAAGATCCATACTAATTTCAACCTAATGTCAGAGAGCAATAAAGGTGAAACGAGACTCAAACTATCCATTTGGGGGAGGGAAGGGGTAGTTTACCCTGATGCACAGGAAAATCGACTTTAAATCGCCATAAACAGAGAGGAATTTTGTATCGTTTAAACACTGTTGCCAGCTACTCTAAATATACTGATATTCCTGAGGGAAATGCTTTATCAACAAATTTGCCTCGATGTAAATTAATTGTTAAATATATAAATCAGACATGCCATACCTCTACCATTTGGCTTAATGTATCAATGTGATCATATGCAATGTTTTCTTTCTGGCCACAGGTAATTTAGAATCTTGATAATGATATTACCAATCTTAATGATTCCTGATCAATGTAATCAATATCCCACCGACTCAGTATTAACTGTGATTCTCATGCTTGAGGTAAGTCATCCACAGATCGACATATTTTGACACTACAAAGGTAACTCATCTAAATAATAATAGTTTACTACTTCTGTTAATCTAATTTGTCGCTAGTTTGTAGTTTGCTAACAAAAGGTGTATGTTATATAATTATTATTATATAGTATGACCTGTACTATTATTTTATTCATACCAATAAAGTGGGTGGAGAGAGAGAGTGAGAGAGAGAGAGAGTGACGTTTCAGTTACTGAAAGAGGGAATCTACTGTTCATTACGAATTAGTTTCGGGAACCTTATTGTATGAACAAGTAGAAGTAAATAAGTTTAACATTCGTCACTGTATGTTATAGAACGTCACCTCCTCCCATTGTGTCCTACCCTTTTAACACTACGACAAGCTCCCTCCCTTCCCATCAACCTGCGCCATCTATGGGGCAAAATCTTCGATTGATTCAGGGAGGGGAGTGTGAGATCTTACTATATTCAGAGCGAACAAACTACACAACGGATTTACCCAAACCCTATGACTAGGTGGCCCACGCGGAATTGCGGCCGAGTGTACACTCGGCCACAATTCCGCGTGGGCACTCGGCCACACTCGGCCACAATTCCGCGTGGGCCACCTAGTCATACGGTTTGGGTAAATCCGTTGTGTAGTTTGTTCGCTCTGAATATAGTAAGATCTCACACTCTCCTCCCTGAATCAATCGAAGATTTTGCCCCATAGATGGGGCAGCTTGATGGGAAGGGAGGGAGCTTGTCGTAGTGTTAAAAGGGTAGGACACAATGGGAGGAGGTGACGTTCTATAACATACAGTGACGAATGTTAAACTTATTTACTTCTACTTGTTCATACAATAATGTTTCCGAAACTAATTCGTAATGAACAGTAGATTCCCTCTTTTAGTAACTGAAACGTCTCTCTCTCTCTCTCTCTCTCTCTCTCTCTCTCTCTCTTTCTCTTTCTAGGTTATAAGAGGTATACAGAATGTTGAAAGTAACACTATTATATATATCCATTTACACCTTTAATGAATCACATTATGAAATTTATTCAGCAATATGATGAGAACTTGAGAAGAATATATTTTGAAGTAGCACCACGAAGTAACATTATACTGACGCGGCCATGTATAATTATCCACCTTCCTCTCCCTCTCCGAGCTCGGACTTTTTTCTATCCTCTAGTCTATTTTTTCCCAGCTGAGGGTAAATTGTCATGTTTCTATCTTTGTTACTCGGCTATAAGGTAGATTTTGTAGCGAAAGATGATGTTTATTCTGAAAACTTGGCATTACTATGACACACAGCCATACTAATTTCATATATTTCCATTAAGTATCGAGAAATCAGCTAATAAGATTCAATTTACGATCAGCTGGACAAAACTAGAGTATAGTTGTCACTAAGGGATGGAGGGAGGTAAGGGTGGCGAGGTGACTAACAAGGTGGGTGGAGGTGGAGGAGTTGTGGTGGGATTGTTTAGACTGGTGGATGAATGTATAATAACTAAATTTAGGATATTTCAGTGTGTGTGTGTGTGTGTGCGTGCGTGCGTGTGTGTGCTTAAGGTGTTAATATCTGGATAAAGGTAATTACGAGAGTTAATGTCGCCTGTTAATTAATGAATACTGAAACACTGATACGCTTAGTACTTCCCAAATGGAATGGTTAACTATGAATTACACTGGGCAAAGCTATAGCCACTTCATAGAAAGATTAATAAGTGAATTTCGAATTAGTAATATAACACGTTAGTACTAATAAAATGAATCTTGGATAGTATTTTGTTGGTCTGGTCCTGGTTATCTTGCGTCCGTGATGTTGGGGGCTAGCGACTGGTTCCTCGGCCGTCCAGGTGGTCCAAATGTAGGAAGTTCTCAAGTCGGATCTCTTGGCGATCGGTGCTGGCTACACGCTTATATACCCACTAGTGTGTGTGAAGGTTATAAGGTGCACGTAGATACTTGTACGTGGACAGATGCTTCTATTTTAACTTCTGCCACAGAGTCTGCCGGCTCTGGAATCTCTCAACTCAGAAACAACACAAGGGCAGAGCTAGAGGTTAACTTCAGGGGGCTGACCACTGGTTGGTGTCTAACTTTCAACTGATGTTACTGGGGGCTGGAGCTGGGTTTATAGGCTCGGTTTTGGGACCCTGTAGGCCATAGGGATCTCGAGTCTTATGGAATTATTTGAGCTCTCAATAGTTATGGGGCCTGGGTAACGTGGTGATTACTGTTGTGGCACATGGCTATAGGAAGCCTTCACATTTTAATATAACTGAGCCTTAGTAAGAGGTACTATTTTGGCTATACTGGAAGTATTGAGGGGAGGGAGACTGGATCTACTTTGCGGGGAGGACTGGGACAGCTGTGATAGGGGCGTCTCTCTTATATTGGTGAGTCTTCATTCTATGGTATAGCTGAGGTGCTAATTTGATTATCCGAGTATGCAAGAAAGGTGAATGGGTTATTGTTGGTAAATAGAGGTTAGTAAGGGGGTTAGACATGCATGGTTAGTTCATTGATCGGAAGAATTCCTGTGCTACCTGGCAATCAGGGGTGGGGGTCTCCCTCCTCGGGTGGGTAAAAAGGGGTAGCTGGGCGCCCTCTCCCTGGGATGGTCGTCCGGCGGCTGTGGCTAGGGGCTTGCCATATCACCAGTGTTTGTAATAACCCACTGTATATGAGACAGATGTGGGTGTCCTTAATACCAAAACCGAAGGTGCCTTGGCTAGCTGGTTTTAATCGATTGGTTGTTAATTGTATAGTTTGCTGGATGTGGTGGAGACTGGGTTGCTAACTCTGCCGCATTTATCTGGAAGTATGGCAATAGAAGTTAGTTACTGGCGGGGCGGCTAGCCTCGCACCGACGACCATGGGGTGCAGGGTTGTGAATGGGTTGTAAGAGAATAGATGGATTGCAAGGGGTTAGTAACGTTCTAATGTTGTTCCGGCCTACTAAGGAAAGGTAGGCTGGATAGGAGTATATATATAAAAGGTTGGAGAGCTTTAGCAATGGAAAAATACAGGATCTTCAAGAGGTATGAGGGAGAGGCTAGGTCGGACAAGAGTCGAGGAGCGCGGGGTGTTAATGAGAGGGGGGGGGGAGTTCAGGGGGCTACGTGTAAATTTGACCCTAAGGTCTCCGGGCGTGGGGGTGGCATTAGGCTACAGTTGATTTTGGAGTTGGAAAGGACAGTGAAAGTCGTTGGCCAAATGCTACCGGGGGATGCAACTATGGGGGGGTATATGAGCCTGGAAAAAGATAGAATCATGTGGACTGTGGGGCCGTGGGGGAGAAGGAGGTTAACTGTAGGTGTGGGCTTGACTGTGGATAAAGTAGGGAAAGACATGGTGTATTATTACTCGTCAATACGAGGGGTTATGGACACTATTAGCTGACACGAGTTTTTGTACGTCTAGTTGTCCCTGGGAACTGCGTTTTCTATGAAATATAGACCAAGGAAAAGCGGCGGTTCGTAGGGGTACTTCGTTAGTGTTTCGTGACACTATGATGGCAATGGATAAAGAAAAGGTTATATATACAATCTCTGGTTGGGGTAAGCATTAAGTTATAGCAGGGTGGCTAACATCTGTAGTCACGGCGGTCTAGGTCTTAGGGGGGCAATGGTTCTAGATCACTGGTGTACCCGTGGGTATCTTAATTTCTTATTAATTTGGACATGGGGTTTTAACATCTATTTTGCGGATGGAAGAACATACATAGATATATGGCTGTCTGATTTGGTTGGCATTGGCTCAACCGAGGGACAGGGCATGGGTGTTTTTAATATGAATGTATATTCCTGCTCATCATCATGTAGGTAGAGTCGGGCGGGTAAGAGGTGTAAAACACCAAACAAATTGGAGTAGTGTGGACTGTAGATACGAAGGAGGTGAGGGGAAGACGTATAACAATTGTGGAAAAGTAAATGGAAAAGATGAAACACAATGGCGGATAAAGATAATTAACCTAAGGATTGAATACATAGATCTATGGGGGCGATTGGTCTTCAGAAACTTAGTCTGGCAAGACAAGGTATTTGAGGGTATATTGATATTAATACTTAACCTAAGGATTGCATACATAGATTTATGGGGGCGATTGGTCTTCAGAAACTTATTCTGGCAAGCCAAGGTATTTGAGGGTATATTGATATTAATACTTAACCTAAGGATTGCATACATAGATTTATGGGGGCGATTGGTCTTCAGAAACTTAGTCTGGCAAGCCAAGGTATTTGAGGGTATATTGATATTAATACTTAACCTAAGGATTGCATACATAGATTTATGGGGGCGATTGGTCTTCAGAAACTTAGTCTGGCAAGCCAAGGTATGTTAGGGTATGTTGATATTAATATCTTAACTTAGGGACAGAGCATGGGTGTATTAACTTTAAGGTGTATTTATATTCGTCATCATGTAGGTAGAGGTGTAGGACACGAGGGGTAGTGTATGTGAGGTGTGGAAAACGGTCAGTTTAGAAGGGGTAGGTATGTGTGGTTTGGAGCTGCTTAGCCCTGCGGGCTTGGGCCTGTCTGAATTGGTTGGCTCGGTCAGCTGGTCCTTTCGTTCTGTGGACCTTTCTTTCGGGTGTTTCTGTGTGATGTTCGCTCGTGGCTTCTGTGGTGGGCTTCTCGTTCTGGGGCATTTTACTTCCCTCTCCTTCATTGTAGGCTCATCCCCGAGCCTCAAGGGTGAAGTAAAAAGAAGCATAGTCATGGTGGGTCATTTTGAGGGTATTTAGAAGGTCCCACCAAGCAAGAGAGCGAGGGTCAGGTTTCTTTTGCAGGTCAATGTATACCTGGAAGAATGTGTCTTCTGTGTTGTGGCGGGCGGTTGCCCAGGCTTGATGTGGGCGTTGTAGATGGGCTAAACGTCCAGTGGGGGTTTTTACTTTAACCTTTCATATGAATGGTTTGTAGTTTTCCCCCGTGGGGGTCGGAGTGAGGTGTGTAGGATTGACAGGAGGTCTGTTTAGTGTGGTGAATGGGTTACTAACCGAAGGGGAGGGATTACCACGCGAACACGGAGCTGGGGATGAAGGGGGAATATGAGTCTGGGGTTTTGGGGGTTTTCTTGGGCGGTGTTGTAGGCTGGGAAAATATAGTGAGGCAATGCGCAAGATCGGTTTAGGTAAGGTAGGTGAAGGAGGTGTGTGAGAAGGAGGGGGTGCGTGTGTTGTGTGGCTTGGGTCTTTAGTGTCAGAACGGGGTGTTATTTTTGTATAACTGTCTTTAACCCTTAATTAGCGGCGAGCAACATAAGTCGAGTTAAATAAAGCTGGACTATGTGGCGGCGCTCGACATAACTCGAGTGGCAATTTCAGCACGTAATGTGGCTGAGAGAGAGAGACAAGTGGTGGCAGGAGACTAGCGAGCGTATGACTGCTCCAGACCACCGCGGCGAACCTACTGACACAAATCTCAGCTCCCTCCTCCCTCTCTCACTCGCTACATACTCAATTATGTACCGAAAGTACCGAATTACCTGCTTTTTGCACTCGCGTTGCACGGTTATTGCAAGAAAACTATCCATCATACAAGGATCGTTATGGTGTCATTCGAAAGCTCTGTTTATGCCCTTTCAGGGATAGATACTTGTTTTACGTTCTGGGTGGATAAACTATGACCTTACATAGAAAAGACAGACAGAACAGAGACCACGGTGGAGTCGTTATAGCGACGAAGCCGGGACTAGTTAGAATACCAAACACCGAACTTAGCGCGGGCGTAGAAATCTTATGGATTAAGACACAGATACAGTGCTGTAGGACACTTTATATAAGATCATTTTGCTGGACCCCTAACCCTAGCATAGATTACCTGCAGTCCCTTGAGGAATCTATCTAAAATTTATCTCTCCAAGAACATATGGCTGGCTGGAGACTTCAACTTACCGGACATTAAACTGGACAGCTTACGCAACAATGGAGAATGGTGCCCATGAAAGCGACCTAATACTACCACAAACTGACAGGAGATCATTACACACAAAATTCTTTGACATGATCAACACCCATTCACTCACACAAACTATAATTGAACCAACACGTACACAAATTAGCGTAACAAGGAACAACCCTAACATAAGACATGGGGTCACATCCAACATATTAGACTTGTTCCTTATGACCAACACCTCTTTTATTACACGAACACAGGTTATACCAGGGCTTAGTGACCACGACATGATACTTGTAGACGCAAATATAAAACCAAACATCCAGAAACAATTACCCAGGAGCAGACATAGGAGCCATCTTGGTAGACTTAGCTGACTTTAGAGACACATTCCTCGACAATGACCTAAAGGCTAATTCTTTTGAGCTAATTTGGACCAGACTTTGTGACATTATACATGACACAATGACAAGTACATACCCAAGAAGACAGTTACACGGAACCAGTCACAACCATGGTTTAATAGATAGTTACAAAAACTACATAGAAACAAGATAAAAGCATACAAGACAGCTAAACGTTACAACGATACAGAACACTGGGAACACTACAAAATCACGCGAAGAAAAACATTACAAAGATAAATCAAACATGCAGAAAGTAACTACAAAACTACTTTCCTCACAAACAACATGCAAAACCACAACAACATTTACAGCTTCTTCAAAGCGCGCAAACAACATTCAACTGGTATAACAACATTATTGCATAATGATTCTCTGGTCACACTTCCACAGGACTAAGCACATGCACTTAATTCACAGTTCCATTCAGTTTTTACACAAGAGCAAGCAGACTTGCTGGAACTGTTACCATCACCACACCCACCTATACCTCCACTGACTATACATACCTGTGAAATCGAGAAACTTTGATCTGAGGTAGACGTTAACAAAGCGACTGGACCAGACAATATACCCTGCAGGACACTCAAGGCAAATGCTGCCATTCTTGCCCCTATCCTGTAGATTATATTCTCACAGACCATTGACACCGGAGAACTTCCCCATGACTGGCTATTGGCAAATGTGACACCTATTTTCAAATCCGGAGACAGAACCCTCACCTGTTAACTATAGACCTGTTTCAATTACCTCAGTTCCTTGCAAAATTTTAGATCTTATCATCCACTGACATTTAATGGACCATTTAGATAGACAAAACATACTGATTGACGCACAGCACAGCTTTCGGCCCAAACTGTTGTGCGAGATAAAACTACTTGTGACCACACATGACATTTTCCAAACCCTTAACAACCCCAAAATTCAACAAGTAGACGCCATAGAACTAGACTTTGCCAAAGCCTTCGACAAAGTCCCCTACCAAAGACTGTTAGCCAAGTTAGATTATTATGGCATCCAAGGACTACTTCTTCTCTGGATTAAGATTTTCTTGACCAATCAGGATCAACGTGTTGTTCTCGAGGGCTCTCATTTTTCTACTATGTCTGTAACTTCTGGGGTCCCACAAGGCACCATCCTGGGTCTCCTACTTTTCCTTTCCTACATAAATGACCTCCCACCTTTGCTTACTTCTACTACTAGACTTTTCGTAAATGGTAGCTTAGTTTATAACCAATTACTAATAGGTACGATTGCCTTCGACTACAGGACGGCTTAACTGCTCTTGAAGAGTGGGAAGCCAAGTGGCAGACGACATTTAGACCGGACAAATGTCACCATATCCGCTGCACCCGTTCGAATAAAACCATCCCATTTTCCTACAAACTCCATAGCACTTTTCAAGATACTGTTCCCTCCAACAAATATTTGGGGGTCCACATCTCAGTGGACATGAGGTGGACCACTCACGTTAGCAGCATTAGAGCAAAGGCTTACATGGCCATGGGCTTCCTGCGCAGGAATATAACTAAGTGTAATGCAAACATCGAAATTCTAGCATTTAAAACACTTGTTCGGCCACACTTAGAATACTGCGACACCATCTGGAATCCACACAGTCACAATAACATAAATAAACTAGAGGCCATACAAAACAAAGCTGCAAGAGGGATCAGACGTGATTAGACACACTACATCTGTCACTTTGCTCAAACAAGACATTAGACTAGACCCACTTGCAACAAGAAGACAAATACACAGACAGCAGATGTTATATAAAATCACTAACAACTTAGTAGACATTAGACAAAGATATATATTTACACCCTACAAGTATACGTTTTACGAGATGCAGCCACAACCTAAAATACCACACCTGTCAGACAAGAATGGACATACAGTATTTAGACAATCATTTTTTTCCCAGCAGCATCCACGAGTGGAATTACCTCCCATTTCATGTAGTTAATAGCCCCACTCTTGATTCTTTTAGAACTAGGTTCACCAATCGTTACAACCATAATCCTGATCCTTCTGATCCTGTCCCCAACCACTAGTCCCCATGCACAACCCCTGCATATCATGCCGGCCGAGAACGGCTCTCTGCGGGTCCCACTACGTAAATGTAAACAATTAAAATTAGTATAAACTACCGGTACTGGCATAGACTATTTTAATTTGTGTGGCTAAATGTTATGTTTCTCAATAGTGAACTGTAACCACTAAAACAGTTACTTTATTATCTATGCATGATCTCTTCATTTTGTTGATGTTTGTGTCTTGCTTGGAACTGACCACAACTGTACCCCACTCATAAACATTCGGAGACCTTGCATATTTAAACCTCTAAAACCTCATAAATCGCCTGGTCCTGATGAGGTATATGCTAGAGTATTAAAAGAATGCAGAGATGAGTTAAGTTACCCATTAACATTTCTATTTAACAAGTCATTAAAAACAGGTATAGTTCCAGAAGCTTTGAAGCTTGCAAATGTAGTTCAGATCTTCAAAAAAGGTGATAAATCAATAGCATCCAATCACCGTCCCATTAATCTCACTTCAATCATAGGAAAGCTACTAGAGTCAATTATTGCTAGGAAAATGAGAAACCACTTAGAAACATTTAACTTAATCAATTCTTCTCAGCATGGATTCACTCAGGGACGGTCTTGCCTTACAAATTTGCTTAGTTTTTTCTCAGAGGTATATGAAGCAGTAGATAATGACAAATCATATGATATTATATATTTAGATTTCAGTAAAGCTTTCGACAGAGTCCCTCATGAGAGATTGATGAGAAAGGTTGAGGCACATGGAATAGGTGGGGCGTTGTTAGGATGGATTAGGTCATGGCTAACTTGTAGGAAGCAGAGAGTCAGCATAAATGGTACCAAGTCAGAATGGGGAGCAGTCAAAAGTGGTGTCCCCCAGGGATCTGTATTAGGTCCTCTGTTGCTTATTATATACATAAATGACCTTGATTTAGGTATAACTAGTAGGATAAGTAAATTTGCAGACGATACCAAAATGGGGAGAAAAATTGATTCAGATAGAGATATAGAGTGTCTGCAAAGGGATCTAGATACCTTACACGAATGGTCAGTAAATTGGCAGATGAAGTTTAACATTGACAAATGCAAGGTATTAAAGATAGGGAAGATGCATACAAATGTTAAATATAAACTAGCTAATATGGAATTAGAAAACTCAGACTGTGAGAAAGATCTAGGTGTGTTTGTTAGCAATGATTTGAAGCCTAGAAAACAATGTATAAGCGTTCGTAACAAGGCAAACAGGATTCTCGGGTTCTACTCTAGGAGTGTGAGTAACAGAACTGCTGATGTTATCTTAAAACTTTACTTGTCATTAGTGAGACCCCATATGGATTATGCTGTTCAATTTTGGTGTCCTTATTACAGAATGGCCATAGATTCATTGGAGAGAGTACAACGTAGAATGACAAAAATGATCCATAATATTAGACATTTTCCGTATGAAGAAAGGTTGAAGAAATTAGGCTTACATTCGTTAGAGAGACGCAGAGTTAGAGGGGATATGATAGAGGTATTCAAGTGGGTTAGTGGGATTAATAAAGGGGACATGAAAAATTTACTAAAGTTCAATGATAGCGAAAGAACTCGTACAAATAGTTTCAAATTAGATAAATTTCGTTTCAGAAAAGATATAGGCAAATATTGGTTTGGTAACAGAGTTGTAGATGGGTGGAATAGGCTACCAAGTGATATAGTGGGATCAAGAACGATAGGGAGCTTTAAGATACAATTAGATAGGCATATGGACGAGATGGGTTGGGTGTGAGGGGGCTCTACCAGGTGTGGGCCAATCGGCGCTCAGCAGACCCCGTAATCTTGTGTTAATCCCTGACCATTTTGGTGGGGGCAGTACTCAAGGTATTAGTGAGTTGGGCCTATAATTGGGCCTTGTAATTGGGGTTGGGTGTGACAGGGATCTGCCTTGTATGGGCCGATCGGCTTTTTGCAGACTCCCATTTTCTTATGTTCTTATGTTCTTATATTTCTCATTATGCCAATACTACCATCTGAATTATTGCACAGTAAAGATATATTTTGCTTTACAAAAAAGAGTAAAGTAGTTTGCACATGAAAAACATCAGGGATTAGCGAACTTCTGCAATTGACTATGCAAAAGTACATTCATAGGTCAGGTAGGCCTACCGCTATTTTACATATAATTGCACAACATAGGTGTCAGCGAACTTTTTTATGAGTGTCTAATTGCCTACCGTGTTTCTCGGTAAAAAATTACGAGGTAATAGCCATGATTATTAGCATTTTTCTTTTCTTTGATATACAGTGCTAATCTATGCCAAGGACCATTGGAAAAGAGTATCTACCCGTTGTACAACAATCTAAAAACACAGCCCCCACTAGTAGGAAGGGCTAGGAACAACAGGGAAATTGCATAGTCAAATATGGTAATAAGGCAATATTAGGGTATTATACAGGGTTTTCATGTATTTGAAAGTTTAAAAATCCCAAAATGGAAAAATCCAAGCCAACTTTTGTCAAAATTTGACTCAGATTTCTCGACTTTCCAAATAAAAAAAATAAAAATAAAAAAATAAATGAAACTTGGCTTGGGTTTTCGTGTTATTGAAGAAGAAAAAACAATATGGAAAAACCCGAGCCAACTTTTATCAAAAGTTAGCTCCGAATATTTAATTTTTTAAAGTTAAAAAATTAAAATATACAGAAACCCTAATTTTATTGCAGACCTCGGAGTTATCACGGCCACTGGAACCTATAACCCGCTTGGACTTGTTGCTGTGATGGGCCTTGAGCTGAGACTGACCTCACTTTAAGTCTGACCAACCAGCTGGAAGTTTGTAACTACCACTTCTCTAGTTGTTCTCTGAAGCATTCTTTCGGTAAATTTCTATAATTGCACCTATATGAGCTAAAAAATATATTACGGTATTGTATTTAACAGGAAGGTACGATGAGGTAAGTGATGTGGTATAGGTGGCAATATGCGGAAATGGATTATAATGGCATTCCGCCCCCTCTGACAAAAGTCTATCAATCTAGATGTGACACGGATTTTACATTGTTTCAGAGAGCCATTAATCTTACCTAACCTAACCTAACAACCTTACCTAACCTAACCTAGCCTAACGTAAGTGGGGGGGGAGGGGGCCTTATAATCCATTTCCGCATATTGCCACCTATATCACATCACTTACCTCATCATACCTTCCTGTTAAATACAATAATAATTTGTTTAGCTCGTATAGGTGCAATTATAGACCTATACCACTCTTTCTTGGAGCATTTCTAACACATTAACAAACAACCTAGTGAGGGTCAATGATTCTATTGTTGCATGTTTTTTATTGTTTTTTTGGTAAAAATAAAGTTTAACACCGGGGACGATTTTTACATATATGTTTTATTTATTGTCCTTGTTTTGGGGGGTTTTAGGTGTGTTTTTTTGTTATGAACACCATTGGAAAATGCAAAAAAAAAAAAATATTATCCATCAATCTTAAGACACGCCCCAAATAGTGGGGAGGGCTTTGACTTTCAGGGAAAATGGGGGGGAGGGGGGTTAAAAAGGTAAAAAGGCGATAATAGCGTATTGTATTAACACTTGGCTCGGGGTTTAACCCCTTCATTACCGGGCTGTCCTTTTAACTGTATTGTGGCTACTATTAGGAGATTTTATTCAGTTTAAAAGGGCCTCCAACAATGATAAGGCTGCTTACTATCTCACTTAACCCTTGTCACTATCACAGATCCCTCTTAAACTGCACAAACTCGTCTAAATATAGCAAACATTAAATTAAAAAGACGTCACCGGTACAGAAGTGGTTAAGGAATTTGCAACCCATAAAACCCGAGATAATTACCAACCTGAGATTTCGAAAACCCGAGTCGACTTTTGCGATTTTGTAGAGTGTAAAAAGACAGTAGCCAAATTTCGAAGGAATCTAAAAACACGGCCCCAGAAAGTGGGAAGGGCTATGAAGAATAGGGAAATTGAGGGCTAAAAAACATATACAGTAAAGCGAATATATTGCATTTGTAAATAAAAGTTGGCTCGGGTTTGTGCATTTTCGAGACCCGTAAAACCCGTTTTTTTGTTTTAACTGGAGCCAACTTTTAACGAAAGTTGGTCAATATTTACGAGTCACACCACAGCTGGGATCTCATTTCTAATGGTAGTTTTGGGTTCCTATCATTCTATGCTTCATTGCTATATACTTTTTATCCACCGGATTTTTTTTTTTTTCTTGGCTTTATTATATTTTTTTAGCATTAGGGGCCTAACCTAACCAAAAAAACTAACCTAACCTAACCTAATAGCCCCCAAATACATTTAGGTTAGGTTAGGTCAGGTTTTTTGGATAGGTTTAAAAAAAAAAAAAAAAAAAAAAAAAAAAAAAAAACGGAGACAAGAAAAATAAAATAAAAAATCCGGTGGATAAAAAGTATATAGCAATGAAGCATAGAATGATAGGAACCCAAAACTACCATTAGAAATGAGATCCCAGCTGTGGTGTGACTCGTAAATATTGACCCGAAAGTTGGCTCGGATTTCATGGGGTAGAGTGGGTAATAGCCTATGTTATAAAAATAGATTCAACTTTCAGGAGACATTAGCCTAACCTAACAACCTTACCTAACCTATGCTAGTATTATGGGTGAGGGCTGCCGCCCCCACACCCCGCTGGTTGGATAACAGTGCAAACAACACAATATTGTGGGACTGGCAACGAGTGGTAGCGAGAGAGGGCCGAGAGGTTCACAACAATAACATGAGTGCGGCGGCAGACGTAAGTTAAAATAACAAATCATCGTATTTATTACCCATTAATTTCCGGAAGTTTAATCCTATGCGAAAAATTCTTAATCTTTATGTTACTTTGCCATCAGTGCCCATCACTGCTAGCTGTGGTGCGGCTCGTAAATATTGTCCAACTAACCCTTACTTATCACCTAGTACATTTGGTAAAAGACTAACCCTTACCTATCACCTATTACTTTGAATACAAGACTAACCCTTAGCTATCACCTAGTACATTGAATACAAGACTAACCCTTACCTATCACCTATTACATTGAATACAAGACTAACCCTTACCTATCACCTATTACATTGAATACAAGACTAACCCTTAGCTATCACCTAGTACATTGGATACAAGACTAACCATTACCTATCACCTAGTTTTACAATAGAACAAATTTGAGATAACTTTTACTAAGGGAAAACTAAGGTACTGTACCTCATTCATCGTCGTGGTCGTCGTCGGTGTTGGAATTTGAATCTGTGTTGGAGTCGGTATCCGAAGCGTCGGGGTTGGCGGGAGGAGGAGGTGGTGGTGGTGGTGGTGGTTGTGGTTGGGTGTCAGACAGAGGAGGATACAGCTTGGCAGCCTCAGTCAAGAAGGTGTGGAAAGAGTTCTTCTTATGCTCCGTAAGGAAGAGGTATCGGCCGATTTATTGCTTGAGGAAATTAGTTCTAATACCAGGCAGGGCTACGAATATACTCCTTTACGTCCCTCCATAGGCGCTCGATATTTTGAGTGAATGTTTTTATTGACAGGATTAACCAAGTTAAAAGAATGATTCACTGACTCATGAGAATATCGTTCCTCTTTAAGTGTATTATATACACGCCAGCAGTCACTATACACAATTGTTCCGGCCTTTATATATTTAAAAATGATTGGCATGAGTGTGGCTCTGTTTTTAGGGAGAGCCTCAGCGTCTTCGTCGAGCAATGGTACTATGAATTTGTTCTTGGTATTGTACCTCTCTCAATACCACCAAAAAGACACACTTGGCCAAGGATGCGTCCAACGTTATGCTTTCATCTAACCACTATTGTTTCATCAATCTCGACCACCCCACCATTACCTCCAATTGGTGGTTGTTGACTAAACCAATGTTCTGTAACCTCGCTGCAAAAAGACCGCCAATCAACACTAGTTTGCAGCCCGATTTCAATGTTATCAACAGCGGTATGGTGTGACAAAGATTCGTGGCAGAATGCATTTAAAAAAAAAAAAAAAAAAAATGCCATGGCTGTAGATGAGTGCCAGAGAGAAAGGAACCCTTATTTTTACTAACAGTATATCCACAGCGTCGTTTTTTCTAGTTTTATTAAGATAAATTCGTGGCGGCACCAC
Source organism: Paralithodes platypus (assembly GCA_032716605.1). NCBI lineage: Eukaryota > Metazoa > Arthropoda > Malacostraca > Decapoda > Lithodidae > Paralithodes > Paralithodes platypus. The sequence goes on from CM064514.1 coordinate 40,512,800, forward strand.
CAGACAAGTGTTGTTTTGCCTGTTTTGGGGTTAACTTGTTATTTTAGAGTACAGGGGCGTCCACACTTAACACAATCCACTTTAATTGGAGGGCAACACACCATGTTTTTTTTAAAGATATTTAAACTTGGCTATTTTTTTCGTAAACACTTTCTCAATAATGTAAAAAAAAGAAGGTCTACAACCACTGCAGACGGAAGCCATGACTCGAGTGGTGAAATCACAGGCACGGTGGAGGTGGGGGGAGGCGTGGGTGGTTGTGAGGGGTTGGGACATGTGACCTGATGCTACGTCATTAACATGATTGATTGTTATTGGCAGGTGTGAAACACACCTGCGCAGGCATTGCATGAATGAATGTGGTGGAGCGAGAGGGGTGAACGTCCCGGACCAACACAACAGAAAATGGCGATCGGGTAAGAGGTGCGAGATGTAGGGATTTTTTTTAGAGATTTAGGGAATTGTTTATAATTAATTACCGATGGTGTGGATATACAGTATATGACAATGAAGTACATACATGCCATTACTAATATATTTGCCTAAATAATATATCCATGGTTTCGACCCGGTGTTAAACTGGATGAATTCCTTTTTTTTTTTTTCGATAAAGAATATTTTCTTTAACTGTCTTCGTGGCGCAATGCATAAGGTGTTGATTTTCGGTGTGAGCGTCCTGGGTTTGAATCCACGGACTGCCACATGTGTTTGTAATATTTCATTAATCGATTTTAGGAGTAGAGTTGGTTGTTGGATAGAACATAATAATATATATATATATATATATATATACATATATATATATATCACATTTGTGAAATATACCGTGGACTTACCGTATTTCTTTCCTTGTTTGTACATACTAAATAATATGTAGATGCTCTGAAACTGTACACCAAACTGTAACAATGGCGCCGAGTCAGCAGTGAATATTTTCCCTTACTTCCCCAATAAACAATACAACACAGAGTGGGAGAGCAAGCGCTGGGTGGTCACAGGTTTAGGGATTGAGGCAGAGAGTGAACGACCACAACCTTCCACTTTAATGGTTGGCAGCCTACTGAGCCTTTCTGGTTAGTGGTTACAAGCTGCTCTTCCACCCTGCTAAACTAAAACAAGTGTTCTATAAAGTTATGACAACGTGATTATATATATATTTCTAAGGTATAGCTCAATTAAAAAATGTGCAAGCTATTTCATCAGTCAGTTACGTTATAAGACACAACTGTCTTCTCTATTTCCATAATTTTGATTCGTTGGCACCTTAACATATTCAGTACCAGAGACGTCCTTTTCATCATATTCTGGGCACTATTAGACGATTTTATTAAGCTTAGGAAGCACTTCTAGCAATAATAAGGCTTCAAACTATCTCGACCAACCCTTTTAACTACCACAGATCTTTCCTAAGCTGCATAATTTTGTTTAAATATAGCCAACCAACAAAATATAACACGCCGCTAGTAGGCTATTCAAAGGGTAAATGGTAAAAATATTTCGAATTTTCATTTGCGTGATTCACTAGACGTTTATAGAGCATATCAAATTTTTCTAAAGTTTATTTTTCTTTCTCTTTACCTGTGGATGGTAAATTGCCATGTCACCGGTTTGACAACAATTTTGTAGCAACATTTGTTGTTGATTATAAAAACATTGCATGATTATGAGGCAGACACAGAGTACTTTGATATTTGCCCATAGAGTACCGATAAATCAGCAGCTACGGACCTGAATTTACATTTACTATCAGCTGAATTCATAATACATAATTTAATATATATATATATATATATATATATATATATATATATATATATATATATATATATATATATATATATATATATGTACTATATATAATGCATGCATTCAATGACTTGACAACAAATACCTTAATCGTATGTGATCCAGTTTAGTGTACTAAATATATATTTTTCATTTATCTACACAAGTGTGCTGGATGATTAAACCATTGAGAGTCATGTTAAGCACTTTATATATATATATATATACAGGGTGTATTGAAACAACTGTTACAGGCTATGACGAACACATTGTAAAATAGAAAATAAACATATTGTTGTATCACATTTTTCCCATAAATGTGTTATTTTAGAGATAAATGCCATTTTAGAAATGTAGCAAAACAGGGTTACAAGTAAAGCACTAAATTATTAATACATGATAAACCTACTTATTATCGACTTAGCTAAAGGGGAAGCATGGGTTTACCTATTCACACATTAGTAATTACGAATTAATAGTATCTTAGAATGTGGTGATGATATTATGTGGTTAGCAGAAAAATACTAATTATTAGCAACATATTAGCGTAAGCAAAATATGAAACATTTGTAACTCTGGTCATGGGACATAATGCTGATGCCCAAGTCTGGGTCGGGTATCCGAACGAAGCAGAAGGTAATTCAATCGTTTATGAAGCGTAGTTCTATTGGGGGCTGATCGTTCTCGCCGCGCAATTGTTATGTATTTAATGAAGATAGTATACTGCATGTACAGTTATGTTCAGGAATGAAGAGTCATTGAGCAATACGAAAAGTTATCGGAGCCAAATGTTACATACCGTACAATTGTGACCATGCATACCTGACCAAACAATCATGTTATAAAAGAGTGAGGTAAAAGAAAATGAATGACATACACAGACATACATACACACACACATAAACCTCTCATTTCCATGCTTATGTAAGGTAAATAAAAGAAGCGTGACAAAGGTAGACTTGTGTGTGTGTGAAGTGAAGTATCCTTATGCCCCTTTCCCACTGGTGAGACAAGTCACGATTTTCGTCGCCGATGCCTTCGTTTTGTCAAATTCAATTCGCAAGAATACGTGCGACCTTCACGATTTCGACCGTTACAAACAGATGACAAATTATACTGGGCGAAGATGTCGCCGATGTCGGCGACGCAATCGCCGACTCGGCGATGTTATCGGGGAAGTGAGCGATGTTTCGCCGATGTACCTCTGCGAGGCATGTTACATTTTCAAAAATCTCTTGCGAGATCATGCGAGGATGAAAGAATACTCGCCGTATGTTCTGCGACGTCTTCGGCGATCCAAGCGATGGTTCGGCGTTTACTTCGGCGAGGTGATAAGAGTATTTTTTTAAGGCACAAATTCTTGCGATTCATCGATTCATCGTCGAACATCGGCGTTGGCATCGCACATACGTCGGCGAGATCGGCGAGATGTGCGCAGCTGAGCGAATGTAACGTGAATGTGCTAATTGCAGTGGAATTAGCATATCACGCCAAACTAATGGGCCTAACGTCATAAAATATGAAAACTAATGGGGTTTACCATGAGGAAGAAAGGGGACCAGAAAAACGACCCATCTCCCCTTAATTCGGAGGTTGGTAATGCTTCGCCGGAGACATTTTTCTATCAAATAATGTACAAATTTAGCTTGCTCTCAAAACAAAAAATATAAAGGACTAAGGAATTGTAAAGGGTTAGGATAACTTCTTTGGATTTATGCTCAAATGACCTGCCTATAAAGCCAATTATTTTGTTTGCCTTCTTAACAACTTCTGAACATTGTTGACTCGGTTTTAGGTTACTCGATATTGTTACTCCCAGATCGGTTTCTCTGTTTACATTCTTAAGCTGAGTGCCATTCATCGAATAGTTTGCTTTCTCATTTAGGTATCCGATATGTAGTACTTTACATTTATCCGCATTGAAACTCATTTGCCAAATTTGGGCCCAACATGACAATTTATCCAGATTGTGTTGCATATCGTCAACTTGTTCTTTTGAGAGTACGCTATTTGCAATTTTTGTATCGTCAGCAAATTTTGAGATTGTACAGGTGAGACCCTCATCTATGTCGTTGATGTAAATTAGAAAGATAATTGGTCCTAGTACCGATCCCTGGGGTACCCCGCTACTTACATTGGTCCATTTAGATGCCTTACCGTTTATGACTACTCTTTGCTTTCTGTCGCTGAGCCAATTTTCTATCCATTTCAACACACCGTCTTGTATTCCATGCGCTTTTAGTTTTAGCAGTAAACGTTTGTGGGGAACTTTGTCAAAGGCCTTTTGAAAATCAAGGTATATAATATCTACAGCTTAACTCTCATCGTAGAGATTGAGGATATCGTGGAAGAAGTCTAAGAGGTTTGTTAAACAGGAACGTTTTTTACGAAAGCCGTGTTGAGTATCTTTAAGTAAGTTATTTGCCTCTAAGTGATTTACGAGTCTGTCTCTTATGACCGTTTCTAGCATTTTACATACAATTGAGGTTAAGCTAATTGGACGATAGTTACTGGGTAGGGATTTGCTGCCTTTTTTGAATATCGGTGTTACGTTGGCTGATCAGGCATAGTCCCAGTCTGCAAAGATTCATTGAATAGCAATGTCAGTGGTTTGGAGAGCTCATCCTTAGCTTCCTTTAGAACTCTAGGCGAGATTGTATCAGGTCCAGGCGTTTTATTTACCTTGAGTTTATCTAAACAATTCAATACTTCTCTCTCTGTAACCGTGATATTGCTTAGAACATCTGAATTATCAATCTGAATCGGCGATGGTGTAGGGATATCACTGAGGTCTTCGGTTGTAAAACCTGATGCAAAGAAGGTATTGAGGGCATTACTCATTTGTACTTCGTCTTTGGTGTATTCTCCATTTTCATCGACTAACGGTCCAACAGTTGAAGTAACTACTTTTTTCTTTCTGATATAACTATAGAATTCTTTCGGGTTTGTTTTACTTTGATTCGCAACATGTAACTCTAGGGTCTTTTTACTTTGCTTAATTAACTTTTTGGCTTTGCGTCGTAGCTCTACCAATTTCACCCGTTCTTCGTCATTTTGTGAGGATTTTAATCTATCATTAGCAAAATTTTTAGCAAGCAGACAGTCTGAAATATCTTTATTCCACCATTTGGGCTTATCATTATGGCCTGGATGCCGTGTTTTCGATGGTATGCAGTCTTGCACTGCCTTAAGGTAAGTGGTTGTGAAACACTCCCAAGATGTATTTATGTCGTTATTGTTAGTCAGAAAGCTCCAGTCAGTTTCTTTAAGCTTTGATTTAAGTTTATGAACATTTGCTTTCTTGAAATTAGGGACTTTCTCAATGCTGCTATTTGATTTGTTACTAGTAAACTTTAAAGTGAACGTTATCGTACGATAGTCGCTGTTACTGAATTCATCACCAACATTCAAATTCTCTATTAATTCTTCTTTTGTTGCGAGTACAAGGTCAAGCACATTATTACCACGGGTCGGAGATTGTACAAATTGAAAAAGTGAACTCTCTTGCAAGTTAGCATAGAGGTCGTGTCCAGAGTGTGAAGTAAGAATATCGCCCCATTTAGTCACAGGTAAGTTGAAATCGCCAAGAATTACGGTATCTTGTATGTTAGTTATTTCTGCAATTTGTTCATAAATTTCACTGTCAGTTTGCACTGATTGAGCTGGGGGTCTGTATAATAAAGCTAGTGTTATTTTAGTTCCTCGTTTATTATTTAATAGTACGTAAGATATGTCTATATTCGCAATTTGAGGTTTTAACATTAAGACGGGATTAAGACTTTCCTTTATAAAAAGCAGAACTCCTCCTCCATTTCTATTGATCCGACTTTTCTCAAACATTGTATAACCAGGAAGCGTATATTCGGCTAAAAAGTCTCTGTCTTCCGTATTTAACCAAGATTCTGTAATGCCGATTAAATCATAATGTTCTGTAAACACGATTTCCTCTAGATCTGAAAATTTATTGCGTATGCTACGAGCATACTGTGGGTGCAGTAGCTGTGCAGCCTGTAATGATCTTTAGGGCTTTGTTTTGAATAGTCTGTAAGGTCTTATGATGTGTTTCAGCTAGGTTAGAAGCCCAGGCTGGGCTCGCGTATTCCATCACTGATCTTATGTATTGTTTATATAATGTGGTGGTGGTTTCTTTGTTGAGCAAGTCTCTGTCCCTATAACAATGTCAGGGTAATAAGTCTTAAGGGTGTGGTGAAAAGCGGCTCTTTTGTTGATAATGCTGCGGAAGTTGGTGATAAGGGTTCTGAGGGTGGAAGGCTCCCTGTTAGGGGAGTTTTTGGAGGTGGTTGTGGTAGAGGGAGAGCTAAGGGTAATTAAGGAGTTGGGTGGTGCCATGGGGGTTATAGATAAATGGGGGTTGAAGGTAAGATGATATGGTGTGGAATGGTAGGGTTGCTGATGCGTCCGGGAGGTTGATTCATGCAGTCAGTTGTGTGTAGGGGAGGAATAGCCAAGGTCCTGCCTAAGTCTAGGATGGTGTTAGCTACGGGTGAGATGGGGTGGTGTGGTATTGTTGGTTGCGGAGGGGAAAGTGTAAATTCAGAGAAGGAAAATCCATTTGAAGTGGGTATTGGATTTAATGAAAGGGACCAGAATCAGGCCTCGAAAATTCAACTGGTTATTATATTTAGTCCTGGCTGGCCTTAGGCTACTCACTCAGCGTGTGTATGTGTTTCTGTACATGTAGGTGGCAAGCAATAGAGATTGTGATATTTGTATTTGTTCACAGCCATGATATTCAGTATTGTTTGTGCTGTAGAGTAGGAAAATAATGTAGAAAATGTATAGGGTTGTAGATAATAGTGTAAATGTTGTTTTGCGAGTGTGAGGGTACTGTACATTGTTCTAGGCACAGATATAATTAGAGCAATCATAATGATATACCCTATAGTATTATATATTGTCTAACTACTAAATTAAGTAAGTTTAAAAAACTATATTAAACAATAAATATGTAGAAGTACACAGACAAAAGACTAATTAACACTTTTAAAAAACAAACCTTGGCCGTCTACCCCACCAAAAAACAAAAAACAAAAACAAGCCACGAACAGCTGTTCAGTTAGTGGGTAAACGCAAAGTATATAGACACTAACAAGTAAACCTACTGTATACTCAAATTTCTTGAAGGGCGCCGAACTGGGTAAGTCTTGTAAAATGGTGACGTCACACCAGTGGCGTATATAGGGGGGGGGGGGGGGGACTCGCCCCTAGCCCCACCCCCCCCCCCCCTTTTGTCCCAGTATTCTGAAGTCATATCTGCGCTCCACCATGTCAGAGCAAAGACTGAATGGATTAGCCTTATTGTTTGTACATAAGGATATTGAGTTAAACTATGATGACGTAATCAATGAATTCAGCCATAAAAATAGGCTGCTTTATTTCAAATTATCAACTCTCACATCATCACATGACTAGTGAGTAAAGTAAGCTCTCTCTCTCTCTCTCTCTCTCTCTCTCTCTCTCTCTCTCTCTCTCTCAACTTCATTATTGCGAGTTTTAGTTTAATTTTTTTTTCTCTCTCTCTCATTAATGCCATTTTGCGGGTTTTAGTTTATTTTTTAAATGTTTCATATAAAAAGTAATATTGCAATTTCCATAAGTTCCAGGAATGAATGAATCAACAATTGTATAGTATAATGATATAGATTATAGCAGTTTTTTTTATACATAGGCCTACTGTAGAATTCCCTAATTAAATATTTGTCAAACAGCTCTTTTTTTGTTTAGCCAACATATATAATATTCTGTATAGGCTATTGTTTTACCATTGAATATCAAATTAGTGCAATATATCCCTGTTGAGGCCTCAAAAGGACCCTAAAAATGCTTGATTTTCAAAAAAATCCTCCCCCAGCTGTAGAGGCTCGCTTCGCTCGCCCACCCATTATATAAAATTTAAAATAATGGATTCACCCCTATGCCCCCCCCCCTCCCCCCACCTTCCCAAGGACCTATATACGCCACTGCGTCACACACAAGGTATACTGTGGCTATAGTTTGGGGTTATTGCTACCTGATGGCAAATTAAATCATTTAGTAGCTGATTCCTCGATACTTTATGAAAACTTAAAAAACTAATATGTCTCTGCATCCTCTTATTGTCACGTTTTCATAACTAGCAACATATTTCGCTCCAAAATCTGGAGTATTATTGTTGTAGCAGTGGGGAGCGGGAGACCTTAGCCGTAGCCGCTATGCTTCTACATTCGCGCTTAATCATGATTGTATTTCGATGTATTTTTACTTATTTTGTACTGAATTGTATTGCATTAGGTTAGGTTCAGCTGGTTAGGTTAGTTATAACAATCAAATTAAGTAAAGCACATCAAAATACAAGTGTGATCAGGCGCAAATGTATGGGCACGGCGGCTGCGGCCACGGCCTCTTTCCCCAAAACGATCGACATCTAGCTTGATTCGTGGTTATTTAATTAATTGGGGAAACATTAGTGCTTATGTGCTAACATTACCAATACAACAAACAATCTAAAACGAAGATGCCCTTGAACATAATTATGCTTTCGAATGTAATTAGGCCTAGCCTACTAAAGATAAAGACAAAGGCCTGGCATTGCATCCAAAGTAAAATAGGAATTCGATCTACTTTAGCCTATATAGGTCTGTAGCATCTCATATTTACTACCAGTATTGCCTTATGAGAATCTGATGTCAATTTATGATTTTGTATAACCCTGCAAAACGCTTAGCTAGTTGTTACTAATATGCTCTGATCAGCAAAAGTGGAATTAGATAACTCCAGTAAAATACTTGTGTATCCCTGTTTTGCTTAGGCTTTGTATGGAAAATAAAATATACTTCAAATATATTGCATTGGCCTAAATTTGTACAGGCTATGACGTGGTAGATCTATTGTGATTTTAGTGAATATTAGTTTGTATTACTGTATAGTAATTTGGTTGACTTAACTACAATTTACCATCCACAGCTATTTGGAGATGAAACCTAGATTTTCTAACAATTCGTGGTGTTGTCCATTAATTTGTATTTGAAATAGCCTTATCTAACCTAGCATAACTAACCTAATGTGTCATTAATGCCATTGGCAATAGTTGTATCTATGCTAGCCTAGCCTAATTAACCTAGAAAGCTGACTGGTGCATACAAGACAAATTCCTTACACGCCCAGCCCATGTCATTCATATATGTATCTATTTCAAGGGGCATTTTTATGTTTCTGAGCTGATCACAGTACCAGGCAATTTATTCAACATATCTATAACCCTGTTTCCAAACTAATATATGTTCTATAGGCTAGCTGAACTTATCTACCTTGAAGCCATTTGTATGGGTTGTTTTTCCTTTTAATATCCAACTCGTTGATACCCTTCATCCACTTACACACTTAGTTTCTCTACTTATTCGACTATCAAATTCATGCAAGCCTATGTTTTTTAACCAGGTATGAGTATTGTGGATCATCTGTGATTCTTTGTTGGATTAATTGTCTTCAGTTTATTTCCATTCTAGCTATAATATGAAAACCAAGACTTACCAGCATATTTCATAATGTCTCACCCATGCCAAGTATTTAAGTAAAGTCAACAGTTCTGTCACTCACCCTCCTGAAGATGTATACAAAAATGTGTTTGCTTTATTTTGAATACCCTTACATCATTTCATACACTTACAGTACAGTAATTTCTGACAATCATTATTAGGCCCTTTTCATTCGAGTTACCAATTGCCATCTGTATATATTGTTTCATTATTCATCCTTTCTATCTTCAACACCTTGCATGTATCAATTTTGAATGTCCCCTGTCAATTCTCCCTACCAACAATTGTTACAATTCCTTGAGACCTCTGGTGGACGCTTCTGAACTAGCACCAGAGCTACGACCGTAGACATCACTATACCCAGCACCTAGGATATGCACAGTTTATCTCAATTTTTGTGTGATTCTACATGTTTTTATTATACAGTATACGACTACACTAAGTGCTTATATAGTATAGTAATAAAGGAAAAGTCCATATGCAGCTGATAATGACTACAAACATAATTATAAGCTGATTAATTATCGTAACAAAATTGGCGGGAAAATACCTGCTGACTTTTTATTGTAAATATACGTTATTTATGAATATGGGTGATTTTAAGATATATAAAACAAAAGTATGCATAGACCAAAGTATGTGTCAGCTACAGAAATTTCGACTAACTGCATATATTATAGAATTGTTGAAGTAGAGGGAGGGTGGATAGCTCCGCGATGTCGCCCATTTCCTACAATGCACCGCGGTAAACCTTGCGTTCAGCGCCTCTATCGGCCACTGTAGGCATTTACTGGTAGGGAGAATTCACTGACCATACATGCAGAGTATCTAAATCAACATCAGATAAATACACTTTGAAATTCATGCGTGTGATGATGCTATCTTCTGACATGTCAATCATATCTAATTGTTTGCAACCGTAGGCTATTAATTGCCTACGAAATACATTTTTATCTGACTATTAGTCAGTCCTAAAACTATCAATTTCCCGTTTTTTTTACTAAATTATCCAAAGAAAACGTTAATTATCTACGGCTAAGGAAGATGGAGGCAAAGGATTTTCTGTGTAAAGTAATGTACAGTATGTTTAACAGCAATGCCACAAGTGAAGTTGGTTCCAGTACATAATTGAAACCATACATACACACATAAACCTGCGCAAGATTGCTTACCAGAGTATCGGGTCTCTTACTCAAGTGTAAATAAGAACAATAATATGATTACCGAGTGTATTTTTCCCCTCTCGGTATTTTGACCATATTTATTGAACAATTGCAGTAATATAGGGGTAAACTGCATACTCATATGAAGTAAATTATTTATGTAATATCCTACTTATGATAGCATAATGTACAAACTACTTCAGAAGTTATATTTCGATAAAATATGTAACAGAAGCCCAGAAGATGCTGAGAAAGGCTTCATTAACACCAACATTATCGATATATATGAACACATTAGGACCAGTTATAATACTAGAATTAAGTTGTTTAGTCTTTTATCAACTCATTAAAACCATTGTTACAAAACCGTATATACCAGTATTTCATATGCTTTGATTTTACCAGAACCACCGTTAGTAAATAAGGAGGTAGCAAACGTGGAGCCTACCTCGTGACGTCACAGGTTCCAATATTTGTTTGATAGGTTTACTTGTTAGAGTGTATATACTTTGGGTAAACGGGCCTATGTATAGTATCTGCCTTGAAATAAACTTCAACTTTATGTTGTATCCCTATTTATATACTATTTGCTGAATTTTACATTCATATAGATCAGCGTTTGTCTGTAGTAAATTAATTATGTATCGTAGTTAATAACGTGAATAAAAACAATATCTTTGCATATTACTCTTGTAATAATTATATTCTATCAGAGGCTTTTCAACATCATTTAAAATTATCTCACTGATATTTTAAATTGTCACTCAGATTAAGTCAAATTGTGTTAATCTATCACACACATACTTAGTTAGTTAAAATAGGAACTCAGAGGCTATCAACCCTTCGAAATTATTAATCTAGCACACTGTAAGTCAAGAATCGCATCAGGACTGGAGCCCGTTATCGAGAACTCCAATCCATTGACACACATACACACGGACACTTATATAAGTATTAGTCAACCTCACAGGCTGAGAGTACTGAGTCACTGTACTCTAGTCGCTTGGCTCAGGTAACCCGGGTTCGCTGGTTCAAATCCAGTTACCTCTGGGTGAGGTTTCTGTCAAAAACTTTCCTGGCTGTGGACTTTAGGGTTCCGCCTGGTACCGTACCCTTCTCACATCCTACCCCTTCTGGGGGTGTGTAGGCACTCTTGCGGTAGCCAAAGTCAACCTGCTTACTACCTAGGATAAGATTAAGGAACTGGGTATTTTCATATACAGTATACATATACAGTATATATATATAGTGGCTCACGTGTATTTGTGATATATTCTCAATATCTATATACAGGTATATATAATATTATATATATATATATATATATATAGAGAGAGAGAGAGAGAGAGAGATATAACTACAATATTGTTGTAGGAATGATAACATAACTCATGCCGCAGCTGTGTGTGAGACTTCGATATAGTAATTTCATTTTAATGATCTCAGTAGGTTATGTTATATGAGTCTTATACAGATGACGATTAATAACAAAACGTCTTTAGTGTTTTGTGAAATTAGATCCCTCGCCTTACTCACCATCATTTAAGGGGACGTATGTTGATATTCTAGATTCCCTTTTCCCTCATCTTTTAGCCCTTTTAGTTTTGAGATTTTAAAACGTTCACCCCATTAGTTTGTTGATTTTAAGACCTTTACTGGCTGGTATGATTCTTAACTCCAGTGGAGGTACTTGGCTTAAACCAGAAGTGCGTAGGACGACTTATGGGTTTTATTAACCCCTTAATGCTCACCCATGCAATTCACATGATTTGGAAGTTTTGTTTAAGGGGGGATGGTTCACTTTTTGGTCGATTTCTTCATTTGATTATTATTGTTCTAGTTTCTTCCCTACACCTCCATCAAACTTATAAAAAATATCTATTAGATCCCCCTTCTTGATAAATTTGTACATTTTTCGGTAGAGAAATGTCCTGGCCGAAAGCAGGTTCTTCCAAAATTACAGACTCTCTATCGTTCGCCAGGAAAAAAATAGACACTTAAATAGCATGGAAGGCCTTAATATTGACAAGGAAATGGGGTGAAAGGTCTTATTATCAACAAACTAATTGGGAAATTATCTGAAAAGTAAAATATCTGAAAAGTAATGGGTCTAAACATGAAGGAGAAGGGGATCTAGAAAAACGATCCATCTCCCCTTAGAGTGATCAGCCACTTGAATCGTGTTCCCAAGCTTTCAGCAGTTTTGGAAAGAATAATATTTGTTGATACAATTCGCGATGGATGTGAAGAAAGAAGGGAATATATTGGCAATGCTGTGTGACGTCATGTGACTGCGAGACAATCAATGCTGAGTGTGTGATGAGCAGTGATGCGGGCAATAAAGCTGTCCCAGTATTTAAGCATGGAGGATACGTGCCTCTAGACAACTTGCTGTGTTTAGTAGGTGTATGTACAATACATTTTGTTAGTGATGTGTATCATACAAGCGATTTGTTCTTCAAATATACGTAGTGAATCGCCATATTAGTGTATTGTACGTGAATTGCGAGATAATGTTTTCCAGAACAGCTGCAACAAATTGTGAGATCGGTATCGATTAGGTTCTTCATGATTGCTGATCTCAGCTATGACCATCCGGAAAGAGAAATTGGAAATACCAATAATGATATCAAAGCCTTCCTACAATAGGCTGACATTTCAGCTTAACCTGGAGACCACCGAGGTATAGCCTTGGTATTTTGTATTATAATTTTTTTCCCCAGTTCACATGACTGTACCCAAGATATACTATAACATGTTACTGCCCCTCTAGTTACAAGTCTTTTCTTCCTGTTATTGAGATATATACAGTATTGGCTTATATGTTTCTTTATGTATTTCAGGCTTTTCGAGGCATGGCCAAATAATTGAAAATACTGAGGATATGAAATCCCAACGTTCAGTAGAATTGCTTCAATATAAACTGCTTGGAAACCCTAGCCAGCCTAAAGAAAGATATGGAACACTGGATGACTCAAGCAACTTGGAAGATATAAGCAATGCATTAGAATCGACACAAAGTATTGACAAAAATACAGAACATATAAAGAATGCTCACAAGAATTCACCTAAAGCTAATCTAGTTAGTAATACCGAGGGAAAGGGGGCTGCAGAGAAGGACTTCTATCACAAAAATACTGAAGTTATGGATGCCAGTAAGTACTTCACATTAAATTATTTAGATTACATTATAAGTGAAGGAGGCTTATCTATATTTGTTTTCCGACAATGTAGTTAACAAAGAAAACAATTATAATAAATAAATAAATATAAAATATAATACAAATATTTGTTTTGTTAACTACACTGTTGGAGGGTTAATTGAGAGTGTATTTACCCTTTGCCTGCCCACAGATCCTTCCTAAGTTGTATAAAATCGTCTAATAATAGCCAGAACAGTCAAAATGCGTCATAATCCTCAAGGAGTTAGCATACTGTATACCACGTTGATAGGCTAGGTTTATGAAACACGAGGGTTTTTATATGGCTCGTCAATGGTTTTATAGTACTAGGCTTTTTATAGTAGATTCGATCACTTAACAGGATGGACTCTGGAGGTCCTATTACAGAAGACGAATCAGATACTATAGCCTGTTTCCTGTTTCTTTTCGACTGACGATAAATTGCTAAGTTCCCATCAAGATTTCTCAGTTTGTTAAAAGTTTTTGTAGTGAAATAAGGTGCTAATTTTATAACCTTGGTCTTATTATGATGCAGAGACATAGTAGTTTAATATTTGTCTATTAAGTATCGAATAATGTTCTGCTAATGGATTCAATTTATCGCCAGCTGAAAAGAACCCAGTATAGTTTTGTAATTGTCTCGGCAATCTTGGGATTCCCTGTGGAGCGGCGACTGGTTGCCTCTTGATTCCCACTCAACTTCTCGAACATTAGGCGCCACACTCTCACCTTAACCCCTTTTGTACCGGCACCGTCCTTTTAACATTATGCTGGCTACTGTTAGACGATTTTATTCAGTTTAAAAAGGCTCTCCAGCAATTAACAGGTTTCAAACTATCTCGCTTAACCCTTTTTACGTATTTACGACCACAGATCCTTCTTAAGCTGCACAAAATCGTCTTAATATAGCTAGAATATAATTCAAAAGACGCTGCGGTAAAGAAAGGTTTAACTCATAATTTTATACTACAAATATACTCACGCCACCTATTGAGCTTCCCTCTCACTATATAGGCCTACCGTCTTCCATTGCAGATTTTGAATTTGGGCATTATTCATACAATGTTAATATATTGGAAACAGAAAGGGTGCTTTTGTATGGTGTATTGGAGAGCTTTGTGGTAATGTACGCCAACTAAGTACAACACAAACTCCATCCCAACAATACTTTTCGTAGACACAGAAATTTGAACTCTGAAGTTTAAGGTTTTCGATGATATTTCTGGTATTGATGAACAGATAGCTAGTACCCTAGATGCGTCCACACAAATGAGAGAGTTTGGCATACCTTTTCGTAAGCTTTTTGTGGATAATTGCCAAGATGGTGGTAGTTATGGTAGTAAGTTGCTTCGAGTTAGTGAAGATTATATGGTTGGGAAAGCAACAACTACTCAAAATTCCGTAATTCATTACATAATAGGCTCACCATATACAGTTAGTTTAACATATACATTTAGAGTTCGTGACTATGATCCATTATTTTCGGACAAGCACTGCGCATTGGAGTTAATAATTAATGTACCTGGAGTGACAACTCTAGGGAGAAATAAAACATGCGATGAGGATGTTAATAAGAGCGAAAGTATTGTACCGGGAAAGTGGATCAAAGAGCAAGCAAATGAATACCTTAGCAAAATTGACAAGGATAAAACAAAATGGATTATCGAACATGGTGATAACTTATCAGTTGATGAAATAAATGAGAAGATAAAATTAATCCTAATCAATCCGGCAATTCAGGTTTTTCGAAAGACGAAAAGAGTGAATTATGTTAAAAAAAGTAATCATAAAACTGATGTATGGTACAACAAAGAGTGTCGGGTAAAACGACAAGTTTATCATAGAACAAAGCATAGGTATAACAAAGTAAGGAATTATAAGACTAAATTAGGTAAGGTAAACAAGAGTAAAGCACATAAAGTAGTGATCAGGAAGGCTCAGAAAACAAAAAGAAAAACATTAGTGAAGATAATCAGACAGGCTAAAACAAAAGACCCAACAAGAAAGAAGATATCCCAGTATTAATGAGTGAATTATACAATCTTTTCAAACAGTTATCATCAACCAGTTTTGACAGTGACCGGGAACTGCCAAAACCAATCGCACCAATGGTGAACACCAGTGAACTTAACAAGGATTTTAATGCTAAATAGATAAGTGATTGCATTATGAAATTAAAAAACAACAAATCAGCGGGTATTGATTTAATAGTTAAGGAATATATAGCGTACTAAAGATACCATGCTGCCCCTCTATGTTAAGGTTATTAATACAGTTCTACATAGTGAACAAATGCCTCACGATTAGTTAATTGGAGTAATTATTCCTATTTATAAAAATAAAGGAGATAGGAAAGATGCGAATAACTACAGAGGAATAACTTTGTTGAGTTGCCTGGGAAAATGATTTACTTCTGTAATAAATGATAGACTGCACATTTTTTTTTAACAATTATGTAATTAGGGAATTGCAAGCGGGTTTTCGACAGGGTTACTCAACAATGGATCACATTTCTCTGCTGAAAGGTCTAATAGATTATGTGTTTCAAGAAGAAAATATTATATTGTTTATTTGTAGACTATAGGAAAGCGTTTGATATGGTATGGAGAGATGCGTTATGGTATAAAATGATCGGGCATGGAATATGGTAAAATCCTAAAGGTTATATATAGCCTATAAAGTATGTACACAAATATAAAATCGTGTGTTACGGTGGATGACGAAAATCTGATATTTTTTTTGTTAGCCTTAATGGTGTTATATAGGGGGGGAACATTTGTCGCCATTGTTGTTTTCATTTTTTGTTAATGATTTAGAAACTAGTATGTTGAACAATAACAGTAAATATTTGGATCTAGACGATGAATACGTTAATAACATGTTAAGATTATTTGTATTTATGTACGCAGATGGCACTATTATTCTGGCAAACAGTGTAGTTAATATGAAATCTGCTATGGCTGTCTTGCAGACATATTGTGAAAAGTGGCAATTACAGATAAATTGTACCAAGACTAATATTATAAATTTTGGAAATCGTAAATATATTCCAAACTGTGAATTTAAATTATTTAACGAGCGTATTGAAATTGTAGATTCGTACAAATATCTAGGTATCAATTTTACCTATAATGCTAACCTAAATAAATGGGGCGTAGTCACATCTACACAACTACAAAAGTTGGAGTACTGCCACATATCCTACACATAGTCGGTCATATTTCCTACACAAAAACAAGTATCCAGCACATTTCCTACACCAAAACTGAATACCCAGCATATCTCCTACACCAAACGGTGCATCCGGCATAACTCCTGCAATTATACTGTCATATCTCCTACAATTCTGATACTGAGTACCCAGCATTTCTCCTACACCACACGGTGCATCCGGCATAACTGCTACAATTATACTGTCATATCTCCTACAATTCTGATACATAATCCTCTTAACTACCATAAAGCTTTTTACCTAAACTTCATAAAATCGTCTAAATGTAGCTGAAGTCAAATAAAAAGAATTCTCCGGTACAGAAGGGGTTATCCCTATAAGTATGCAAAAGGTTTGTTTAACCCCTTCTGTACCAGCGACGTCTTTTGTATTTGATTTCAGCTACATTATTTATTAAAAGTATTAATTGAGCTAAAAGTATTAATTGAGAGGGTATCTATCTATCTATTGCCTGACGCCGTGATCCCCGAAGGGGTGGCCACGAACGAACCACCCCCATGCACCTCTGTCCCCAGTCAGTCGACGCCCCTCCCCCCAACCAGCACCGCCTTCGTTCATGTACTTCCTCACTCCATCCTTCCACCTCTCATTCGGTCTACCTCTCCCTCTCTGTCCCTCCACCTCGCTCTCGTACACCATCTTAGTCATTCTCTCGCTTTCCATACGTTCCATATGGCCATCTCAAGTTGTTCCTTTTCACACTTACCAGCACATCTACCTCCACACCACACCTCCTTCTTACTTCCTCATTAGTCTGTCTATCCCTCCATGAAACTCCGCACGCACTTCTTAAGTAATTCATTTCCACTGCTCTCACTCTTGGTCTGAGTCTCTCAACTAACGTCCATGCTTCGCTTCCGTAAGTCACTGTCGGGATTACCACACTGTCATGCAAGTACTTCTTCACTTCCATACTGACCACCCTATTTCTTGTTACTGCTTTCAGCATTCCTACAACCCTCTTCCCCTGTTGTACCCTCTCCCGCACTTCTTCATCCATAGTCCCATCTTTACTCAACACACTGCCCAGATACTTAACACCTTATGAGCGGCCTAGGCGGTAATTTATATGTACCGCCCAGCGGGGTGTTTTGACCCTAAATAGGGTTGTTTACGTGATCATTTTCATACCTAAATAAGACCCAGAGCGTAAAACAATTATCTATCCCTGAAAGGGCATAAACAGAGCTTTCCAATGACACCCCAACCATCCTTGTACGACCACTGGTTCTCTTGCAACGATCGCGCAACACGAGTGCAAAAACCATAGGTACTTATCCTACATAATTCCCTGTGTAGCGAGTGCGAGAGGGAGGAGGAGGGTGGGATTCATGTCAGTAGGTCCACCGCGGTGGTCTGGAGCAGTCATACGCTTGCTATGCTCCTCCCACCACTCATCTCTCTCTCTCAGCAACATTACGTGGTGAAAATGGCACACGACATAATATAAGTTGTGAACCGCCACTTAGTCCATATTTATTTCACACGACATAAGTTGCGCGCCGCCAAAGAAGGGTTAAAAGAGTTGACGATCTCCATAGCCTGACCGTTCAGCTTCACCTCACACTCTGTGACTTCACCCCTTTCGAAGACCATAACCTTGCTCTTCCCCGCATTTACCTTCAAATTCCGTTTTTCGCACACTGTTCCAAACTCATTTACCAGACCCTGCAACTCCCATTCATTATCACTCATCAGAACTGTATCATCCGCAAACAGCAGTATAGGTAGCTTCCACTCAATTCCCTCCCTTTTCAGCGATACACCAACATCCACTGCTCTTGATAGTATTTCTTTCATGACTCCATCCATATATACAGTAAACAACCATGGGGACATCACACACCCCTGTTTCAAACCAACATTCAGGTCAAAGAACTTGCACTGCTCATTCTCCACACATACTGCCGCCTTTGCACCCTCATACATGCTCTTCACTGCTTTCAGCAACTTGCCATCTACTCCGTATATTCTAAGTACTTTCCACAAACCTTCTCTATCCACTCTGTCTTAGGCCTTCTCCAAGTCCATAAAGGCAACATACACCTTTTGTTTCTTCTCCAGATATTTCTCCACAACACAATTCAGGGAAAAAAACTGATTTACACACCCTCTTCCCTTCCTAAATCCTCCCTGCTCGTCGCCTATCCATTTCTCCATTCTCACTCTCACTCTCTCAATCACTACCCTACTGTATACCTTCCCTACTACGCTTAGAAGACATATTCCTCGGTGGTTACCACACACTCCTCTTTCCCCTTTGCCCTTATATAGGGGGACTATTATGCCAGTCTTCCAGTCATCAGGTGCACTCCCCTTCTCCCATGCTAGTTTGCACATTTTCCATACCCATTCGATCACTATCTCACCACCATACCTCAACATTTCCCCACACACTCCATCTGTTCCTGGTGCTTTCTCCAACTTCACTCTTTTCATGGCTTCCAACACTTCTGACCTCCTGATCCCCACCTCCTCCTCCACTACTTCTCTTCTTCTCCCTCCCATACCATATCCAGCTATGTTTGCTGGCTCTTCATTCCTTACATTTAGCAACTCATTGAAGTACTCCCTCCATCTTTCGACTCTCTCGTGCTTCTCGGCTAGCATTCTCCCATTCTTTTCTTTCACACCCTTACTGTTTCCCTTGCTACCTTCCCTAACTTTCTTGACTTCTTTCCAGAACAGTTTCTTACTCTCCCTCCATTTTACACTCAGATTTCTTCCAAATTCCTCATCTACTCTTCTCTTACTTTCCTTCACTACTCTCTTCACCACCCTCTTACTCTCCACGTACCTCGCTCTTTTCTGTCTCTCGAAATCTTCATTCCCTCTACTACCCAATCACTCTCTATATGCTTTCTTCTTTTCTTCCACAGCTATTCTTACCTCTTCTGTCCACCATGCTGTACCTTTCACTCCCCTCCCTCTTCTCCTCACTCCACACACCTATAGTATGCCGCCTTTTAATGGGTAGACGTCCTTCCTAAGCTTAATTAAATTATCTCATCATTGCCAGAATATAATGAAAAGGATGACGTTCGGTGAAGAAGGGGGGGTTACTCATTGATGGTGATTTACGCTACACTCTAAATAATAATAGGGTATAAATATAATATGAAAAAGGTATATTACATCTATTAGGTGAATTACCTTTCTAATTGGTCTAAGATGGGTTTGTCACTACCTATATAATAACACGAATATGGGACACTTTAAATACCCTTTTCTTACTCCTCCCCGTATACACGGCAGTGTAGGAAATGTGACCATATAGATTTGTGTGTAGGAGATATGCTGTATATCTGCAGGAAATATGTCACTACACTAAAAACGGTGTAGGAGATAATAATTATGCAGTATATGTGTAGGAAATATGTCATTACTCTAAAAACTGCTAAATTTGTAGGAGATGTGACTTGCAGGAAATACACAGTATACATGGTGTAGGAAATGTGGCGCACCCCCAAATAAATCACAACTAGAACTAATAAAACAAGCATCAAGGGCCATGTACACTTGGCCGCAATTCCGCGTGGGCCACCTAGTCGTAGTGTTTGGGTAAATCCGTTGTGTAGTTTGTTCGCTCTGAATATAGTAAGATCTCACACTCCCCTCCCTGAATCAATCGAAGATTTTGCCCCATAGATGGCGCAGCTTGATGGGAAGGGAGGGAGCTTGTCATAGTGTTAAAAAGGGTAGGACACAATGGGAGGAGGTGACGTTTTATAACATGCAGTGACGAATGTTAAACTTATTTACTTTTACTTGTTCATACAATAATGTTCCCGAAACTAATTCGTAATGAACAGTAGATTCCCTCTTTCAGTAACTGAAACGTCACTCTCTCTCTCTCTCTCTCTCATTTTCTCTCTCTCTCTCTCTCTCTCTCTCTCTCTCTCTCTCTCTCTCTCTCTCTCTCTCTCTCTCTCTCTCTTCACCCACTTTATTGGTATGAATAAAATAATAGTACAGGTCATACTATATAATATATAACATACACCTTTTGTTAGCAAACTAATAACTAGCGACAAATTAGATTAACAGAAGTAGTAAACTATTATTATTTAGATGAGTTACCTTTGTAGTGTCAAAATATGTCGATCTGTGGATGACTTACCTCAAGCATGAGAGTCACAGTTAATACTGAGTCGGTGGGCTATTGATTACATTGATCAGGATTCATTAAGATTGGTAATATCATTATCAAGATTCTAAATTACCTGTGGCCAGAAAGAAAACATTACATATGATCACATTGATACATTAAGCCAAATGGTAGAGGTATGTCTGATTTATATATTTAACAATTAATTTACATAGAGGCAAATTTGTTGAAAAGCATTTCCCTCAGGAATATCAGTATATTTAGAGTAGCTGGCAACAGTGTTTAAACTTAGATACAAAATTCCTCTCTGTTTATGGCGATTTAAAGTCGATTTTCCTGTGCATCAAGGTAAACTACCCATTCCCTCCCCCAAATGGATAGTTTGAGTCTCGTTTCACCTTTATTGCTCTCTGACATTAGGTTGAAATTAGTATTGATCTTCATAAAGAGCTCCTTACCAAAACTTCTTCTGAAAATACACACTTCCTACTCGACAGGCTTACCAACATTTATCAGGGTAAATTCTATGACCTTAACTATTCAGCTATAGTACCAATCTAAATCTTTCTGATTAACTTGCTCTATAGACGAATGCTAATAATTGATGTGTGCTAACCTAGAAACAACAAATACAATAATTACTAAAGTATATGAAAAATCTGTTGGTATCACGGAAGAGCCAAGCTTGGTTTCTCAGAGAGAGAGAGAGAAGTTGCACTGTGTTAATCGATTTATGTAGTAAATATGGTATTGATAAATAATTTGTGCATTACCTTGGTAACAGTGAGACTATGAGTAACTACATGTAAACTCAGGTTATTAGATATCACAAATAGACCAGGGTATACACAGATAATATTATTCCACACATATAATTATTTATACTGATATGTTATACTCTTTGCATGTGGTTTGTTACATATTGCCAAGTCTGATAATATAAGATAATGTGATACAGGGAGAAATATTTACCTAGAGTAAATTTCCCTCGAGAATTGCAATCCACTTTTTCCCAACACATTATTCTCTTGATCTATATACTTTACTATGACTGTCTAATAAATATAAATTAAATAAATATAATTACTGAAGTTAATTGAGTATACCTTTATCAATTGTTCATATTACCGCAAACATAATGTTTATCAACAGGACAATTAATATTTGTCATTGTTATATTGCATTGCGCAATAATCTTGTATGATCAAGCTACATATTTATTTTGAAATTAATTGAAAAAAGCTAGATAATCGAATGAGTTACCTCGGCATATTTTTTTTTTTTTTTTTTTTTTAAAGAGACAATGAACGGAGGAAGGAAAAACACAGATAAAACAAAAAGGTCCATGTGCCTAAAGGCATCCTCCATTCATAAAATGTTTGTAACAACTGGATTTAAACATTTGTAGATTGTAAGTTTGTGGAAAGCAATTCGAGGGAAGTGAATTCCAAAGAGTAGTAGCTCTGGGGATAAATTAATTCTGATAAGCAGAAGTTCTGCATTGTGGAGGAGAAAGTGTAAATTCATGGGCGCTCTCAGCTGCCCTAGTTCTACGGGGAAAGATGTGGAGAGGCGGCACAATTGAAGCAAGTTCCTCGGAACAATTGCTGTGAAAATATCTGTAGAATAATGCAAGGGATGCAACGTTTCTTCGTATGGATAATGTAGGAAGGTCCTGTGTGATTGCAGGGTTCTTGATTAATCTAATAGCTTTATTTTGAATTTTGTCCAACTGCCTCAATGCAACCACTCCACTTCCACCCCTCAGAGGTGAACAGTAATATAGAAGCATATGAAGGTGATACTTTCACGTCCACCTCCTCTCGGGAGATAAGGTTTTCTGGCAATAGATGGATATATAGATATATAGATAGATAGATAAATCAGATTAGCGAGTTCACGAAATATGATATGACATAAAGATTTGTGTGCAATGATTAATCGAAGTTGTAAGAGGAAGCATAAACAAGCGAACAGGGGAACGTCCAAAGGGATCCTAATGCATCATTCATATAAACATAACTATATTTAAGCCAATTAGTGAAATATGCTGAAAATGTGTGCAAAACTAATACAAAGTAAAGAGTACGGGTCCGTCTACACCAAACCCGCAACCAGACATATTCCGACGTAAATGTGTTCGATCGATTACATCAGACAAAAGACGATATGGAATAACCCGTTGAATTATGTCACATTCTCGATCAGCCGTTAAAACTGCCACACCAAATTATGTCTAATATAATCTGGGGTCGCAGGTTGAAAGGCTCGCTCATAATGTGAAGTATTTCATAACTGATGTAAGTGATCAAACAACTTTCCGTCGGAATATGTCTGGTTGAGGGTTTGGTGTAGACGGACCCTGAGTAAGGCCATGCTAGTATAAAAAGAGATACAATATATAGTACATAAATATATATTTTTTTTTTTATTAAGAGACAATGAACGGAGGAAGGAAAAACACAGATAAAACAAAAAGGTCCATGTGCCTAAAGGCATCCTCCATTCATAAAATGTTTGTAACAACTGGATTTAAACATTTGTAAATTTAGCTTTATATAATTTTCCACCCGTCCACGAACACAAAACCTCTATGCATTCGTGTCCCGATCGCCCTTTAACCGAAGCTTAGTAGGCTATGGTTATGAACCGAATAAGTTATATCTAAAGAAGGACTATTAATTCTATAAAAAGTCTTGAAAGATAAATATTAAAGTAAGGATATTTCTGTCTCTTACCCTTTTTGAAATGAATAGATTGTTTTCTTATATGTCCTTTTAATTATATTTAATGTAATTATTCTTGGTTCTTGTCTTACGTTAATAGTATTATATTATTATTATCATCAGGATTAATATCAAAGTCACAGAAAAAGTTAGATATATATTTAATAATTAGTTAAATGTATTTCTTAACCACGTAACATTGAGGTTTGATTATGAGTACATTAAGTTACAGGATCGCTTCATAGATTCGATTCAGGTCT
This sequence comes from Paralithodes platypus, assembly GCA_032716605.1. Lineage (NCBI taxonomy): Eukaryota > Metazoa > Arthropoda > Malacostraca > Decapoda > Lithodidae > Paralithodes > Paralithodes platypus. Next base: position 40,536,791 of record CM064514.1, read on the forward strand.
CACTCAAATAATATGAAAAGCAAAAATAATATTTTGAAGCTAAAAGAATTTTCTTCAGCTTAGGAAATCACTAGAAGTAATATTAACACAGCCATGTTAGTCTAAGGCGATATTACTAATATGAGACAATAGCATCACCGTACTAAGCACCGTTAAACAATGTGAGCTTAATTAAAAGAAAATGAAAGAACTCTTAAGTATTAATATAAAACAATAGTATTACTTTCATCATAACCCAACTACTTAAAGAGTTGCTTTAGTCCACAAGTTAGTCAACTAAAATAGTTAAGTACATAATTAGTAGCGTTAACGTTAATTCGCAATCAAATAGTTAAGCACATAATAGTAGTGTTAACGTTAATTCCCAATCACATATCTCACTAACCAACATAACGTAAGTGTTTACACCGAACACACTTAACACACACTTATATAATCTGACTGACAGTCACAATCCCATTATAATACTTCACCCCGTCTTCCTCCAGCTGCAAGTTCACCTTCCCCCAACTCCAAATGAGACTGATTTGAATGCCCACTACTCGGGTCTTATATACTAAACAATGATGGTGTAGGAACGAATCAGGAGGCGAGTGATGGTGCGCGCCCCTATCATAGCTCCTCGAGTTGCATAGCAGGTGCGTCGTCCAATGGGGGCTCCTGGCGTCGATCATACGTCATAGCATCGGGTCATCGAAGTAGTTTGCAGGGTCCCCTATGACGCACGCAGGTGTGAAGGCTTGTTTGCTGGTATGCGGACGAGCTGGTTTCCCACTCGCTAGTTCGCTCGCTAGTCTGCTTCGCCGCTTGGGTAGTTTGACGCTCCTTCAACTCTAATTCTAACTCTTAAATTAACATACAGGGCTCCGTATGTCAGAATATATATATACCGGTATATATATATACAGTATATATATATATATATATATATATATATATATATGTTATGCCCTGTATTTCTACAGGATAAGCTTGGGTAATGTGAGTTTTAACTGACTGGGTATATAAGGCTGCATGCACAAAACAAGGTATGAGGAATAGAGAACACAAGTTAAACACACGGTAACAAGACACACGATCATGTTTATTGATGATGGTTAATAGGAAGCATAAGAAGGTATGAACACTCGTACAAGACAAATGATAGAATTGAACAACTAGCATTAACCTAAGAAGTGCGCATGGGGGTAATTAGAAACGTCCTCCTGTGCTGACATATTTGAGCTGTTTCCATCACTAAAATATTCATTTTACCATAAATAGCATTAATACTTATCCATACGCGCCTATTATGGGTTGATTATAAAGGTATTAACCTGAAACAACAATAAAACGAGTGAAAACAGCGTTTGGATGGTCAAAATCGGAGATACAGGCCGCGAGTTATATAATGTATGGGTGAGGCAACCTGCTTTCCCGCCAATTTCCCCCAATTGTCCAATTGTCCTGAGACACAGTCGATCGATACTCTCTCTCTCTCTCTTGCACTCGCTTGCTAACAGAGATGACAATGCCCTGCTTGCAACTCGCTAATGTTAGCACGAAAATATACCTCAGAAAAAGGGAATAACAGGGAAAATAGGTGATAACTGAAGGAGGGGAGGAAAGTGGGGAAGGAGGGGAGGTAGAGGAGTGATATTTTGCATGGCCCAGGGGCCCAAAAAAAAAAAATCGATGTTTAAAGTTGATTTTTTTTTTTCTCTGACTCTTACGAGTCTTCCCGCAGTCCGCCGGGGGAACTCTTAAGAGTCTTCCCGTAGTTCCCGGGTTAAGTGGATCTGGATGGAGCCTAGTCTCCCACTTCCAACGTTCAGGTATTAATCTTCTGATCACTGGCTTTGTTCGCAAGTTTATACTGGAGACCATCAATGTTACTTATAGATTCAATTTCACTGTTTAGATTGATTACTGGTAGCTCTGGTGCACAAGTAGTAGTTCACAGACTAGATTAGACACTCGTATTTTAGAGCACGGGAATTCTAGTAACCTCAGGGGGTACTGATCTAAGTTTTATATTCTTACAGCAGAAACATGTAGAACGCAAATCAGTGGGCGAACATTAGATATCACTAGGGTTTTACTTCTATGTAATAATATCTAGATATATGGGTAATTACGAGAGTTAATATCGCCTGTTAATTAATAAACACTGATACGCTTAGCACTTCCTAATGGAATGGTTATATATGAATTATACTGGGGCAAAGATATAGCCACTTCATAGAAATATGAATAAGTGAGTCTTTAAATAGTACTGTAACACTGTAGTACTGATAGAGTGAATCTTGGGTAGTATTTGATTGGTCTGGTCCTGGTTATCTTGCGTCCGTGATGTTGGGGGCTAACGACTGGTTCCGCGGCCGTCCAGGGGGTCCATATGTAGGAAGTTCTCAAGACGGATCTCTTGGCGATCGTTGCTGGCTACATGCTTATATACCCACTAGTTTGTGAAGGATATAAGGTGCACGTAGATTTCTCGTACGTGGACAGATGCTTCTATCTCAATCTGCCACGGAGTCTGCCGGCTCTGGAACTCGATTCTCAGGAACAACACAAGGGCAGAGCTAGAGATCAACTTAAGGGTTAAGCCACTGGTTGGTGTCTATCTTTCAACTGATTTTACTGGGGGCTGGAGCTTGGTTTATAGGCTCGGTTTTGGACCCTGTAGGCCATAGGGATCTCGAGTTCTTATGGATTTATTTAAGCTCTCAATGGATACGGGAACTAGGTAAGGTGGTGATTACTGTTGTGGCACATGGCTATATGGAGCCTTCATAATGTGATATAACTGAGCCTTAGTAAGAGGTACTATTTTGGCTATACTGGAAGTATTTAGGGGAGAGAGACTGGATCTACTTTGCGAGGAGGACTGGGACAGCTGTGATAGGAGCGTCTCTCTTAGATTGTTCAGTCTTCGTTCTATGGTATAGCTGAGGTGCTAATTTGGTTATCAGAGTATGCAAGAAAGGTTAATGGGTTATTGTGGGTTAATAGAGGTTAGTAAAGGTGTTAGTCATGCATGGTTAGTTCATTGATAGGAAGAATTCCTGTGCTACCTGGCAATGACCCGGAAGTCAAAACAGGGGTCAGGTATACCTCCGCAGGGGTGGGGGTCTCCCTCCTCGGGTGGGTAAAGGGGGTAGGTGCGCACCCTCTCTCTGTGATGGTCGTCCGGCGGCTGTGGCTAGGGGCTTGCCATATCACAAGTGTTTGTAATAACCCTCTGTTTATGAGACAGATGTGGGTGTTCGTAATACCAAAACCGAAGGTGCTTTGACTAGCTGGTTTAATCGGTTGGGTTGTTAATTTCATGGTTTGTTGGATGTGGTGGAGACTGGGTTGCTAACTCTGCCACATTTATCTGGAAGTATGGCAATAGAAGTTAGTCACTGGCGAGGCAGCTAGCCTCGCACTTGGTACAGGGTTGTGAATGGGTTGTGAGGGAATAGATGGCATGCAAAGGATTAGTAAAATTCTAATGGTGAAGGTAGGCTGGATAGGAGTATATAATATTATACAAAAGGTTTGAGAATGTTAGCAACGGAAAAATTAAGGATATTCAGGAGGTATGGTGGAGAGGCTAGGTCGGAAAGGAGTCGAGGAGCGTGGGGGGTTAACGAGAGGGAGAGGGTTAAGGGGGGCTACGTGGAAGTTTGACCCTCAGGTCTCTGGGCGTAGGGGTGGCATTAGACTACGGTTGGTATCGTAGCTTGGGGGTTAATGACAGGGAAAGTATGTTAGCCAAACGCTACCGGGGGATGAGCAATATGGGGTGGTATATGAGTCTGGAAGGGATAGAATCATGTGGACTGTGGGGCTGTGGGGAAGAGGATGTTAACTGTAGGTGTGTGCTTGACTGTGGATAAAAGTAGAGAAGAACATGGTGTATTATTACTCGTCAATATGATGGTTATGGACACTGTTAATCTGACACTATTTCTTGCTGACCTAGTTGTTCCTGGGAACTGCGTTTTCTATGACATATACACCAAAGAAAGCGGCAGTTCGTAGGGGTAGCTTCGGTATTGTTTCATGGTGAAAATGCGTCGAGACAATGGTAAAAGAGGGTTGTATATACAATCTCTGGTTGGGGTAAGAATTAGAGTTACTGTATGGTGGCTAACATCTTCAGTCATTTCTGTCTAGGTCTTACAGGAACGATGGTTACATATATACACTGGTGTACCCGTGGGTATCATAGTTTCTTATCAATTAAGACATGGGGTTTTAACATACTACTTCTCGGATGGAAGAACATACATAGATTTATGGGGGCGGTTGGTCTTCAGAAACTTAGTCTGGCAAGACAGGGGGTTAACATATTACTTCTTGGATGGAAAAAACATACATAGATTTAGGCCTGTCTGAACTGGTTGGCATTGGCTCAACCTAGGGACAGGGAATGGGTGTATTAACCTGGGAAGAACATACATAGATTTATGGGGGCGGTTGGTCTTCAGAAACTTAGTCTGGCAATACAGGGGGTTAACATATTACTTCTTGGATGGAAAAAAACCATACATAGATATAGGCCTGTCTGAACTGGTTGGCATTGGCTCAACCTAGGGACAGGGCATGGGTGTATTAAATTAAGGTGTATTCATGTTCATCATCATGTAGGTAGAGGTGTAGGACATGAGGGGTAGTGTATACGCGAGGTGGGGGAAAGTTCAGTGGTTAGAAGGGATAGGCAGGTGTGGTTTGGAGCTGCTTAGCCCTGCGGGCTTCGGCCTGTCTTAATAAATCGTAGGCAGTGTCCACCAACCTTTAACTGTCTTCGTGGTGCAATGTATAAGGTGTTGATTTTCGGTGTGAGCATCCTGGGTTCGAGTCCACGGACTGCCACATGTGTTTGTAAATTTCATTAATCGATTTTAGGACTATGGTTGGTTGTTGGAAGGAACATAATAATTGATATTGGTTCAGGAGTAATTTATCGAGAGGACTTCCCTAAGTGGTTAAGGCCCCATTAATTGCTCTTTCCATTCACATGTGCATAGCCTACGTGAGTTGCAGTTGGGATGTGTGTACATGCTTAGATTGATATGCAGGATTCGAAGTTGCATAATAAATCGTAGGCAGTGTCCACCAACCTTTAACTGTCTTCGTGGTGCGATGTATAAGGTGTTGATTTTCGGTGTGAGCATCCTGGGTTCGAGTCCACGGACTGCCACATGTGTTTGTAAATTTCATTAATCGATTTTAGGAGTATGTTTGGTTGTTGGAAGGAACATAATAATTGATATTGGTTCAGGAGTAATTTATCGAGAGGACTTCCCTAAGTGGTTAAGGCCCCATTAATTGCTCTTTCCATTCACATATGCATAGCCTACGTGAGTTGCAGATGGGATGTGTGTACATGCTTAGGTTGATATGCAGGATTCGAAGTTGCATAATAAATCGTAGGCAGTGTCCACCAACCCTTAATTGTCTTCGTGGTGCGATGTATAAGGTGTTGATTTTCGGTGTGAGCATCCTGGGTTCGAGTCCACGGACTGCCACATGTGTTTGTAAATTTCATTAATCGATTTTAGGAGTATGGTTGGTTGTTGGAAGGAACATAATAATTAACTGGTTGGCTTGGTCACCTGGTCCTTTCGTTCTGTGGGCCTTTCCTTCGGGTGTTTCTATTCCCGTTTCCTGGTGGTGTTCGCTCGTGGCTTCCGTGGTGGGCTTCTCGTTCTGGGGCATTTTAATATATATACTGTATATCACAAATACACATAATAGTAGGGTCATTTGCTTGGAATCCGTGACCATTTTGTTCCTACCTTTTTCTCTCGATGGATTTGACAACCTGAACCATTTTAAAGGAAAATTAGCTCCTATGCCCCTCTGAAAAATGACGGCTAACTCTGCTAGAGCCCAATATTCAAAATGGCCGCCAACGCCATCTTGAAAAACATGAAATATAATATCTCTGGCATCAGATGAGCTACAAGGGCGAATGAGGTGTCCTTTTTCACTAATTCTGGCATTACAAATCCACTGGAATGGTTATTGTATTGTATTGTATTGTATATTGTATTGTATACTAATTGTACATACTAATCTGCCACTTCACTGCAGTGTTGCCATATCTGGGGAATTTTCCCTATATTTGGGGAATTCAAGGCTTTCATGGGGAAATGGCCTCTCAATATGGGGAATTTATTATCAAATTATATTTTATTCCTAATTATGTAATTTTCAAGCAAAATATATACGCTATCCTATGCAAAAAATTGTTGCAGTTATTGTGATGCCATACTAGACAGAACGCATCCACACGTTCTGTTCACGGTAACGCCGCACACGTCCTATTCACGATATAGGCCCACCGCCAGACGGTTGGTCGAAGGGATAGTGAACTTAGTGCACTGCTAGTCTGCCAGTGGTATACCGTCTACTCTACTGACTAGCCTACTCGCACCTCAGCCACTGTTCCAGCAGCACCAACACATCATTCACTCTCCAGCAAATTGGTGAGTTGTGAAGATATAAAAACTGAGCATGTTCAAATGGAAAATTAAGGTGACCAGTCAGACCAGACTTGAAACATTTTTTCTCTACAGAAAATTCTAGGCGTCCACTGATTGTATGTAGGCCTACTGTTTTTCTATAATTTTAGTTTTGTTTTCTATGAAATGTACGGGCCTATAGCCTATTAAAACCTCATATTTTATCGGTTCCCCTTTATACATTTATTGGTTGGGATAGTGGGCACGGAGCTTGGTTATTTTAAACATATTTAGGCTATGATGTGTGTCAATATCATTACCCTATTGTTATATTTTATTTCCATTACAAAAAAAAAAAAAAAAAAAAAGGCCGATTAAGCCGAATATGTAGGCCTATGCACAGTTGTTGATGTACCATAATGATCACCTGATTCTGAATATGTAGCCTACCGTAGGCCTATTTATCCTATTCCGTAATTTTGTTGTGAACGGATTACAATATAGCCTAGTTGATAGGTAATTCAATCATCAGTTTAGGTACCGATATTTATGCAAAATAAGTTTATAATTATATTAGGTCTATGAATATAGTATAGCTGTTGTCAGTTTGTTTATAGGTAATTACAATTTCAGGTAGAAACGAAGTTATATAAATAATTTCCGGAAGTACTAGGCTATACATTACTTAGGCCCTGCCTCCTAATTTACATAATTGAACTATTTTTACTGTTCATGAATATTATCATATTCATAGCCTATATCTAATGTCCTCCATTCACTCTTCCACTGATTGATGAATATAGTGATCCAATGAAAGAATATAAAATTGAATTTGACAATTGTCACTGTATAGTTGTCATACCTTTAATGTAGGAGGTCATGCACTACAATGTGTTAGGCCACATAGACAATGCAGGCCCTTAATTCTGTTTTATATTTGTTATGTGTGTGTTCGTGTGAAAATGAATGTAATGTATATTTCAGTTGAGAGCTGCCGTGCAGTATGGATGATATGGATGATCCAGGTGTACCCTCTTCCCCAGACACTCCACCAAAGGTTCCCAAGAAGATGAAGTATACACAGAAATATGCTAAGCACTGGGAATCTATTCCTCTTTTTAAAGGGTGGCTGCAACCTAGTAAAAAAAATGAAACTCGTGCTTACTGCAAGGCATGTGACTGTGAAATGAATGCAAAAAAATCAGAAATAGAAAAACATGCAGCTGGGCAGAAACATAAATCTAATGCTAGGAGTTCATCTAAACAGCCTACTCTGTTGTCAATGTCCAATATTGCATATCCCATAAGAGATAAACAAGTAAAAGAAGGAGAAGTGAAACTAGCTGCATTTGTTGTTGAGCATAATTTACCAATGAATATTATGTCACATATTCCACAGCTGTTGAAATCTGTATGTAAAGACTCTGATATAGCAAAACATATTAAAATGAGCAGAACTAAAACAACAGCTGTGATAATGAATGTAATTGGCCAAACAAGCAAAGAGGAACTAACAGCCATTTTGAAAGAAAATAAGTTTTCCTTAACCTCTGAAGTGCGCATGGGGGTAATTGGAAACGTCCCCCTGTGCTGACGTATTTGAGGTGTTTCCGCCACTAAAATATTCATTGTGCCATTAATAGCATTAATACTTATCCATATGCGCCTATTATGGGTTGATTATAAAGGTATTAACCTGAAACAACAATAAAACGAGTGAAAACAGCGTTTGGATGGTCAAAATCGGAGATATAGCCCGCGAGTTGTATAATGTATGGGTGAGGCAATCTGCTTTCCCGCCAATTTCCCCCAAGGCCACTGAGACACAGTCGATCGATACTCTCTCTCTCTCTCTTGCACTCGCTTGCTATCAGTGATGACCACACCCTCCAATCGGATTTCTAATGTTAGCACGAAAATATACCTCAGAATAAGGGAATAACAGGGAAAATAGGTGATAACTGAAGGAGAGGAGGAAAGTGGGGAAGGAGGGGAGGTAGAGGACTGAGATTTTGCATGGCCCAGGGGCCAAAAAAAAAAAATAAATAAAAAAAAAAAATATAAAAAAATTTTTTTTTTTCGATGTCAAAAGTTGATTTTTATTTTCTCTGACTCTTAAGAGTCTCCCCGCAGTGCGCCGGGGGAACTCTTAAGAGTCTCCCCGCAGCTCCCGGGTTAATTGTTGACGAGTCCACAGATAAGGGATGCATTAAACACCTCTGCATAGTTGTACGTACTTTGATAAATGAAAAAGTAAATGATGCATTCTTTGACTTGGTTCCAGTTCAGGATGGAAGTGCCCAAAGTGTGTATGAAAGTGTAGTGAAAGCACTAATAGATGAGGGAATTCCTTATAAAATAGCCTATAATTTGAAAAATATAATTTCTTATATATTATTATTCCATGAAACATTTTAAGGATATGAAAACAAAAAGCATTTTCAGTAGAGCATTATTTAAATTATACTTAGAAATCCTATAATTATTCATTAGACAATTAAATACTACTATATAAAAGTAGTCTTTGTCATTGTTCCACGTTACTACAATTTTATGTGTATGACTTGTTTTAATAATATATATTTATGGTATATTTAAGGCAAAGTTGGAAATGGGGAATTTTGGAGAATTTTTGCCTCAAAACTTAGGGAATTTTGGACCTGCTCATCTGGCAACACTGCTTCACTGTCACTACATGATTCACTGTATGAGCCACTATCAGAATCACTGTCCTCACTTTCACTGCTATCATCACTGTTGTTCTCTGCCTGCGGATTTGTAGGTAGTGGTATGGATGGGGGAAGTGGGGGCTGGGTTGAACGGATAGGCAGACATAGGCCATTTACAAGATGCCATCCATGGCCGATCGGTGAGGGGTGACTTTGGAGCAGGTAATGCTTTTGCAAATATGCAAGATAGTTTGCACGCTCCAAGTGTGGACGGAGACTGTCCAAGTCAGGCACAAGTCGGATAGTGCTTTTTTTCTTCTGAGCGCTCCACTTCGCTGCCCTCGCATCTCCCAGGGTCTTGCTTTTGGTATCACCATAGACATATCGAATGACAAACCGCTCCAAATCACTGATGACCTGTTCTGTGACTAGGAGCTGTGTACCACATGCTGCTAGCAGGTCGTGTGCCTCTTTAGACTTCTCCAGACGATCTGCGATGAGCTTCTTGCTTGCTCCATAGAAGCCAGAGATGTGGTCACACCCAGTGAGGACATGAAGTGGTATGATGGATGCAGCCATTGCATCACTGCACAAACATCGGGCATTGATAAGCTGACGTTTGCGTTTCACACACAGAATTCCTGTTGTCTTCTGAGCAACATATGCCGCTTGCACGTAGTTGTCAGTGTCCTCTGTGTCAAGAACGACAGCTGCTGTGTAGCTGTCTGACCGGAGCACACTATATATGGTGAGCATTGCCGTATCTGCCTCTGCATGGGAGCATGTGAGCTCTGGCACAAGCTTGCCTGTGGTGAGATTCTTTGCAGTGCTGCCAACTACACAGTAGATGATCTCGGTGCTAGTTGTTGCTGCTGTTCTCTGGAATTCCGTTGAAGAAATGCCTGTATTTGACATGCTGGCATGAAACCCTGAAAACCCAGGCACAGTCTGTTCTTCTTGCTTAGGTCTCGTTCGGTCATCTTGCGCCCTGGTCAATGCATGGATCACACCACGAATTCTTTGCACCGATGTGTCAGGAGGAGTACTTTGATCAGTTGGTGGCTTCCTGAGAGGTGGTTCCCCACGCTTCGCTGTCTTGTATGGGTTGACTTTTTGCATTTCACTTCCGAGCTCTTTGAGAGTTGTCGAGAGGTTTGATGCAAAGTTGGCACCGGGAACTGGTCTATCCTCGTGATTCTCGGAAGGAAGTTCTGTATCAAATGATTCTGGCTGCACAAACATGACATTAGTGCGGTGTGACTGGCCAGCACCGGTCAGTGTGTCGCTCTTGAAGTCATCGTTGTCGACTGTAGCGATAGCAGGCTTACCCTCAGCTAGTTCGAAGGGGCAATCAGATGAGCACTTGAGGTCATTGACCACCCAAAAATCTCGCAGCATAAGTACGTCATTGTAACTGATGCCCAGTCCATCTTTGTGCATTATGTCGACTATCTCCCTACTCTTGGTCAGTCCATGTAACAAGACAGAGAGATTTATCTCAAATGCAGTGCGTTTTCCAGTGATGTAGCTTGTGAGGATAGATGCAATCGATCGGACGGATAGACTGTCATCAATTGCAGACTTATTTGGGTGTTTCAGCCATGTGAGCAGCTTCAGCAGGAGCTCACTGAGGTCTTCTTCTATCTCCAACTCGTGTATATATGGGAGCCAGGGAATAGTATTTGTCCTGATGACTTGCTCTTTGAGTCGTGCCGCAACATTCATCACCAACTGATCATTGCTGACACCCAATGAAGATATTGCCGCCTCGATGTATGTACCTGCTGCTGTTGTATCATATACCAGTTCACTCACATTCTTTTGAATGCGTTCATGAAATCCGATGTCTTCTCCAAATTCATTGACAAGAATTTCCTTTAAGTAGCTGGATTTTACTACTGAGTTATATCCGTGATTTGAGATAATGCGCTTATAGTCCTGCAGCAGGCCTTGCAGTGTGCGAATTTCATGGTCTTTGAAGATGACTTGACAAATATGATGAAAGAAGAGAGCTTGGGCCTCTCGGAGGTTTACACGCTGCAGATGTTGAGTGCTTTCATCTGAAAGGGGCTTGTGATCGCTTACATATTTGCGCCAGCACGCACGATGGTAGCGGATTTCCAACCCAAATGCTGTTTGACTATCTGGGATGGATGCAATCAGAGTGTCAAGTCTCAATCTCATGACCTCATCTTCCAGACGGACAGTATGTAGCTTGAATTTAGTCCAGGCATCTACTGTTGATAGGAGTAAAATCTGCTTGTCACGATCACTACTCTTGTATGCCCCTTTCATGCACCACACACATAGAGTCTTATAGTGAAGGACACCCATACTGGAGCGGAGCCTTTTAGGTGCACTGGCCTCTGGGGAAGGGTCTTGTTGATCTGATGCTTCATCTCTTTCAAGATGTTCCTCGGATTTGTGTTTGCGTTTTTCGGCTTGAGAGAGCTTGCGCTTGCTGGATAATGATGTGTAACAAGTGCTATGCATGTGGTGACCCTTTGGTCCCTTCTCCCAATCCACATTTTCATGTATATGTTGAAACTTATCAAGTTCTTTCCATTGTAAAGACTTTTCCCGGATGGATTCCCACTTCTCAGGTGTAATGTTTTCCAAACGATCATCTGCGGTACATTGCTTACCACAGAGTAAAATGCACTCGTATTCATTTAATGTCTTGTCTGGTAACTCTTCACTCTCTCTTCTATTATCCATTATTTCGGTCACTTCACAAGTCGGCGATTTTCATCAGATGGGCATGCGATCCATCTGAAACAGTAAAAAAGTAATATTAGATATACACCGCAGGCAGAGAACAACAGTGATGATAGCAGCGAAATTGAGGACAGTGATTCTGATAGTGGCTCATACAGTGAATCATGTAGTGACAGTGAAGTGGCAGATTAGTATGTACAATTAGTATAATACAATACAATATACAATACAATACAATACAATAACCATTCCAGTGGATTTGTAATGCCAGAATTAGTGAAAAAGGACACCTCATTCGTCCTTGTAGCTCATCTGATGCCAGAGATATTACATTTCACATGTTTTTCAAGATGACGTTGGGGGCCATTTTGAATATTGGGCTCTAGCAGAGTGAGCCGTCATTCTTCAGAGGGGCATAGGAGCTAATTTTCCTTTAAAATGGTTCAGGTTGTCAAATTCATCGAGAGAAAAAGGTAGGAACAAAATGGTCACGGATTCCAAGCAAGTGACCCTACTATAAGCTACTAAATGTTTTTATACTCACACCCGGACTTGAACCACCGACAGTCAAAACATGTGCCCATACTTTAATCCACTATACCACGGCGTGATAGAAGATACTTGTGTACAGTGGATTAAAGCATGGACACTTGTCCTGACTTTTGGTGGTTCATGTCCGCCAGGGAGTATATAATATATAATTACATTTATGATCACATTGAATCTTAACCATTGGAATATTTATCTATAATAAGGTCAGCGTAACACTATATTTATTAGTGGCCCTCCATCATTGACGATATGCCTATTAATATAATAGCCTCCTTTCAAGCGCCCGCGGATAGCCAGTTTGAAACTCCCGCCGCGGAGAAAAAGGAGTACTACATCATAAGTGTAACGCTACTTCTCTTATGGAATCGTCTTGGGATACACACTACGAAAAAACTTCGTAAAAAATAAAAGAGAAAAAATAAACTCAAAACTTGTTTTGCTATAGCTTTCCATCTCGTGGATTTTTTGTGCGTGGATTCACGCCCAGACCGTGGGAACCGAGACGCCATTCTTCCTTCCTTCCCTTCCCCGCGCTCATCCCAATCGGACGTGCGCGCCTGTGCTCTGCTACATTCTTTGTTCGCTCGCTTCTAGTGAGTCCTTGCTCATTTGTATTTATCTGAGTTGTATTGAACAGGTTTAGACTAGCTAGCACAGGCTACCCCATTGGTATGCCCGCAGGGAAGTGTTAAAATAGGGTACTATTGTGCAGGCGCCTTCAATCAACCAGGATCCGCGCCGCATGTGTTTTTTGTTTATGTTTTCTGCGCCTTAGCGTTGCTATCAGCTACTAGTTAGGAGGCACATATATTCGCAAGAATAGGCTTCTGACCATCTATATGAGGCAGTTGCTCTTTTATTAGTGTAGCAGACACCCTGGTCTAAGAGTTGTCACACGTGGTGTGGGACTTTCCATGGTTCGAGCCTGCTTTGCCCCTCTCGTGGGGCCCCCACGCCAGATGTCGCAGCAGTGTCTTCAGGAGGTAAGGTAAACTACAAGGTGTATGATTACTACAAGCCTCGTGGCCAGCCTCATTAGGGGTCTCCATAGATTATAGGGGTTTGGTATTTATTAATAAATATTATTATTATTATACTATTATAGCCCTAAGATATTTCCCTCGTTTATATGTATATGTATATTTAACATGTAAACAGGGAGTCAGGAGATGTTCTGATGGTGGTGTGGGGGGTGTTTTGGGGGGATCTGACTTTCACAAATAAGTCGACCCTTCCAATATTTTTGGCTCGTTGCCTTCCGGCGATCTTTCTACATACTGACGCCTACCCTCGCCTCGTAGGCGAAAGGACTGAGCCAAAAAAATCCCAGCGTGGTGTGCAGTACCATGAACCTTCCGGCGGAAATGCAAAATTCCTAAGGGAGTAATCTCGGCCCGCCGAGCGAACTCGCCCAAGCCGATAGCCTAGCACGGCATGACTTTCCTCACCCGGCGCAACAGTCTAGTGGGGTTATTTCTATCTAGACCATAGTCAATAGATAGTTATTAAGGGTTAATTGGGCCAGTGGCACTTTGTCACAGGTAAGCAGTTCAATAGGAAAATAACTTTTCCGAGGACAAGTACAGCGGAAGGTAGTAGCAGTGCGCTATAGCTAATTTTACAGCGGACTTGAAGGATAGGATGTGTTAACACCTCTCAGGTTATCCTTATGAGCATTGATTCCTGGAAATTTTCTATTTCCAGATTTCATCACTCCAGTAGCAGCACAGACAACAGGTGAGGGAGCCGATCACGGCGGGGGGGGGGGGGGGGGGGGGTTCGCTCCATCATGCCTCTGTTTACTCTGTGCGCTACAACTAACTGCCCTTTTCTCCCGGTTTTTGCTCATAAACATTGCAACAGATGTGTAAAGTGCCTCGACAGATCTAGGGGACTTTGGATATCGAAGAAATGCGCCGTTGCTCAGAACTCCGGTCAAACGTGTTTGAGAAGAGGGATCATTCGTTCCTTGTAGACCTTCAAGAGATTAAGACTATCTTTAACACCTCCCTATCGGCTGGTTTTGTAACGCTACTACCTGCCAAGCGGGCAGATTTACCCTAAACGAGCTTCATTCCATGCTCTTTTTCATGCATAAAGAAGAGCCAGAGCGTAATACAATTATGTATCCGTGAAAGGGCGATAATTGAGCTTTCCAATGACACCTGAACCATCCTTGTACGACCACGGGTTCTCTTGCAACTATGTTGCAATACGAAAGGAAAAACCCTAAAATACAGTAATTTCCTCAGTTTTTACCCTGTATCGCGGGACCAGGGAGGTGTAGACATGTGGTGGTGGTGTCAGTGGCGGGACAAGGTCCACGCTGAACGGTCAGAGCCCGCCCGCGGTCCTCCCACCGTGTGGACTCTCTCTAAGAGCCGATTATGTGCTCAAAATTGCATTGGACTTAAGGCGGGACCCGCTCTTTAAGCCTTGGTTCTCTAACGGACTTAAGGCGGGACCCGCCAATTACGGGTTAATGTCTATGCAAAAGATGTGGCCCATAAGGCACTAATTTGTGATGACGACGCACTGTGGGACCATGTAGTGATTAAATCTCCAGTGTTAAAAGCAACGCCAGCTAGATCTCAAGTGACGGCATCTCCTCCGTGGATTGACCTCCCAATCTACCAAGATTGGAAGCCAAAACGTCACATTTTTCCCTTGCCCCTCAACTTTCTCTTCATAATTGCTGAGAGGCACAGGGCCCTGGGTGGGGCTTTGGCTTCCCGGGCGTTTCCGCACCCTCCTCAGCTCCCCGCCATGGAGTGGCTTCGGTCACCCAGGCTTTATTGTGGTCGGCAGGGAGGGTTCTGTGGGGGCACTCGGTTATGGTCTTGGAATTGCTCGGGGCCTTGGGGCTGTTCGGCTAGGCAGCTTGGGGAACAACAACAACAACGCCAGCTAGGTCAACTCCCAAATCGAAAACTAAAACTAAAGCTTTGTCTAAGAAATTAGTTAGTAGTATCAACAGCGACGAAGCAACCCCCCCCCGACCGCCGCAAACGAGGACGATCTCCTTCACCGAGGACCAAGTCTAGGTCCAGGTCTAGATCGTCTTGTAGACGAGATCGCCAGTCTTCAGTAGAATCAGCGGCGAAGTCTAGTAAAAGAAGGCGGGAAGACTCTGTGACATCGACCCCGAAATCAGTGAGTGGACATAAAAGTTCCCGCAAGGACCAGACGCTATCACGGCGCCAGCCTACGCCGGCTCCGCGGCCACTTTCCTCTGCCTCTCCCTCCATGTCTGTCCAATCAGGAAACTCGGAGGCGGGGACTGAGGAGACTGAGTCGAATCCCAGGGAAGGGCTTAACCCGGCAAGTGTGGGAAGACTCTTAAGAGTTTGCCCGGGCGACTGCGGGAAGACTCTTAAGATCCTGGGCCTAATAAAATCCATTTAAAACACTCCAAAAAAACTTGAACCCTTTTTTTTTTTTTTTTTTTTTTTCTTTCTTTTTTTTTTTTTTTTCCCTGGGCCATGCCAAATATCACTCCTCCACATCCCCTCCTTCCCCACTCCCCCCCCCCCCCCCCTCCTTCAATTATCACCTATTTTCCCTGTTATTCCCTTATTCTGTGGTCTATTTTCGTGCTAACATTAGCGAGTTGCAAGCAGGGCGTTGTCATCAGTGTTACCAAGCGTGGGAAAGAGCGAGAGAGAGAGTATTGCGCAACAGTGTCTCTCCAGCCGTCTGGCAGGCTGGCTGGCTGCCTCAGCCATATGTTATGTAACTCCCGGCCTCTATCGCCGATTTTGACCATCCAAACGCTGTTTCCACTTGTTT
Organism: Paralithodes platypus; assembly: GCA_032716605.1. Lineage (NCBI taxonomy): Eukaryota > Metazoa > Arthropoda > Malacostraca > Decapoda > Lithodidae > Paralithodes > Paralithodes platypus. The sequence goes on from CM064514.1 coordinate 40,552,959, forward strand.
TATTGTTGTAACTGGTTAATATCTTCATATTAATGGTAAAATAGGCGCATATGAATAAGTATTAACGATATTTATGGTAAAATAACGATGTTAGTGATGGGAACAGCTCAAATACGTGCGCACAGGGGTGTGGTGTCTCATACCCCCCATGTGCAGCCAAGAGGTTAAAGAAACTATTAGTGAACCACAAAATACAATCTTGGCTATACCTAAGGTAAATCTTGCCGCGCCACGTACGGGACCACCGATAGTGTCACACCGGGTGCTGGCGGAACAATATAGGGGCTATACACCATGTACCATACAGTATTATGACAATTCTCAGGCTAGTATTATACCGGACTCCCAACCTCCCGCCGTGCTTAACAGGGGTGTGTGGAGACAGTCGGAGCCATCACAGGTACAGTCTAGGTTTCAGGGCCAAGACAGACAGAGGGGTAATGATAATATTCCCTCGTCAGTCCCTGACTTAGTGTGGCCTTTGAATGAGCCGGTAGTAGAACAAAGGCAGGAAACGCCGGAGGTTGAGGAAGTCCCGGAGGTTGCGGAAGTCCCGGAGGAATTAGAGGAACTTGAAATATCCTCAGGACAACCAGTGAATGAGGAAGGCTCTTATGCGGGCTCAGAGTCTTCTCGGGGATCTCAGAATAAATATGTGACAACAGATGACCTTAATGATATCTTGCATAAAATAATGAGACAATACCATATCCCTAGTTCTGAGGTCCCTCCCACTCCTGCGCCGGTAGCTCCCCCGATTGAATCGACAGTGAGGCCCTTACAACCTACCGGAGTTCAACCTCCCAGTACTACCATGCCCTCTCTTAACGTCAATCAAACAACCACCACGGCAAGTGACACAACAATGTCCGCCGCCTTGACAACTACAAATGTCAGAGTTATCACGGATATTACACCTCCTCCCCTAGACAAAATTCCACATAGAAAAGGCCCTATGCCACTTCTATACAGGCCTGACTGTTCATGGGTTCCGGCTATAGCCAAGAACGTTTACATGGCACAGACGACAATATCGGGGGAGATTCCGGTCCCGAGTGACTGGACCATAGAGGTTAGCAATAGCAAGTAACTGAGTGCTAAGGATATGCAGGGAAAGTTGTTGGATGTTACTATTAACACCTTAGTAGCGGCTCCCGCCTTAAGCCGGTTAGAGAACCATAGCCTAAACCGTGGCCGGACGGATTGCCGACGGACATTTGGCCGAACGGTTAGGTTAGGTTAAGTTAGGTTAGGTTAAGTTAGGTTAGGTTAGGTTAGGTTAGGTTAGGCTAGGCTAGGTTAGGTTAGGTTAGGTTAGGTTAGGGTCTGTCGGCCAAATGTCCGTCGGCAATCCGTCCGGGAGCCAGCGGGTCCCGCCGTAAGTCGTATGCGATTTTGAGCGCATTATCGGCTCTGAGAGAGAGTCCACGCGGTGGGAGGACTGCAGGCGGGCTCTGACCGTTCAGCGTGGACCTAGTCCCGCCACTGCCGTCACTACCACATCTCAACACATCCCTGGTCCCGCGAGACAGGGTAAAAACTGAGGAAATTACTGTATTTTAGGTTTTTTCCCTTCGTGTTGCAACATCGTTGCAAGAGAACCCGTGGTCGTACAAGGATGATTCAGGTGTCATTGGAAAGCTCAATTATCGCCCTTTCACGGATACATAGTTGTATTACGCTCTGGCTCTTCTGTATGCATGAAAAAGAGCATGGAATGAAGCTCGTTTAGGGTAAATCTGCCCGCTTGGCAAGTAGTAGTGTTACAAAAGGACCCGATAGTTAGGGGTTAAGGCTATACCCAATGTCTATACTCCTGATTTCTTTGTGTATTCGTCAACTCCGGCTTTGTCCCCTGCCTCATCTGCAAGACTTTTTGCCGACTGGACAAAATCTGACGGCGTTAACGATATGAAAGCGCTGAGCGCATTGACGCCGGAATTGGACACAATTCCGGCGCTAGATCAAACACACAGTCCAGTCTTGCAGGCAGGGGGCAGGTAGGTGTGGGTCCGTGGGTGGACTGGGAAGCTGAGGCGCAACAGTTTACCATTACAACTAAATCCTCCCACCAAATTCCTCAGGAAACCCACTCTTGGTTCTCACTCCCCATAAATAAGGCGGGAGGGGTGTCCCAAGCTCTCTTTGATTTTCTTTCGGCCCCCAAACTTGCTCTCTATGAGTTAACCCGTCCAGCCCCGGCTAGTTTTGTAATGTTTGTTCACCAGAACCCGGCCGGTTTTCAAAAAATGGTTTTATTCCAGAAACAATAGCGAATGGGTTAGGAATGAAGGAAAAACCACGAAAAACCGCTCAAAAAGCTTAAAGAATGGTCTACAGAGCCCCCGAAAACGTATTTAACAAGAGTAAAAAATTTAAGGCAATTACCCCAAAAAAACAGGTTATTGCGCGCTCACGCGGACGCACGTGGACTTTGAGAGTTTTCAACCATCGGCACGGTTGCGTGGGATACGTACACAGTTCCCATACAAATCTGAGCCCTCTTGAGTGGCTACACCTGAGGTTACGGTCGGCGCAATTAGGGTGACGCGCCAGGCGCGTCTCTGGGGCTGTGCGTTACATACATCGCCGACGCGCCAGGCGCGTCGCTGGGGCTGTACGGGTTAAGGGGAGATTTCCACTTGAGGGACTTTTTTCTTGACCCCTTTCTCCCTCATGTCTAGCCCCATTGCTTTTGAGATTTTAAGACGTTCGCCCCATTAGTTTGGCGATTTTAAGAACTTTTACCCCATTTTAAGACCTTTCATCCCATTTAGGTGTCAATTTTTTCCTGGCGAGCGATAGCGAGCCTGTAATTTAAGAGGAACCGGCCTTTGGCCGGGAAATTTGTCTACTGTTGCTAGGCTGCACACATACAGTCAAGTGCGTCAAGAGGGACGACAGACCTGTACAGAGTTCGAGAATTCTTCACTGACGAGCAGTTGGCCGTAATATATAAAAGTCATGTGCATTCTCAGATGGATTACTGTTCACCTCTGTGGAGTGGTTGCATTGAGGCAGTTGGACAAAATTCAAAATAAAGCTATTAGATTAATCAATAACCCTGCAATCACACAGGACCTTCCTACATTATCCATACGAAGAAACGTTGCATCCCTTGCATTATTCTACAGATATTTTCACAGCAATTGTTCCGAGGAACTTGCTTCAATTGTGCCGCCTCTCCACATCTATCCCCGTAGAACTAGGGCAGCTGAGAGCGCCCATTAATTTACACTTTCTCCTCCACAATGCAGAACTTCTGCTTATCAAAATTCATTTATCCCTAGAACTACTACTCTTTGGAATTCACTTCACTCGAGTTGCTTTCCACATACTTACAATCTACAAAAGTTTAACTCCAGTTGTTACAAACATTTTATGAATGGAGGATGCCTTTAGGCACATGGACCTTTTTGTTTTATCTGTGTTTTCCTTCCTCCGTTCATTGTCTCTTAAAAAAAAAAAAAAAAAAAAAAAAGTGGACGGAAGTGAGGACTTCCAGAAGAGCTACTGGCCAGCTCTGAGGTGGTAAAGCACAGTTCCAGACACACACACACCTGATCCAGCATACCAGAATATATTTGTTTAAGGACCCATATTGGGCCCGCATATGATAAAGAAAGAAAGAGAGTGGTTGACTAACCTGGTGGTTTCTATCAAAATTGATGTGTCCTTCTAGGACAAGACTGAAGAAAACAGAATTTAGACTCACCTGTAACGCACTCTACCTAACCTAACGCACTCTAATTGCCCTAACGCACTCTAACCTAGCCTAACACACTATAATTAACCTAACACACTCTATTTAGCGTAACGCACTCTAACCTAGCCTAACGCAATGATGTGTTATTAATGAGTTACCTTTGTTAGCAACGGCGCCATGCCGAAAGAGTTATTATATAGGATCTGATAGGAGAGATTAAAGATTAAAATAGTAAAAGTAAAGAGGGGAGGGAAAGAATACTTTTGTTAATAAATGAGGCAACCAGTAAGTTAAAGAGGGAAACAGTTGTTTAGTTGCCTAATAGATTAGCTATAGCTAGGGAAGGACACTAGTCCATATGAATCATTCATTAAGTTGTGTAAAAAGGAAACTGTGAAGAAGGACACTAGTCCAATGTGAGTTGCGTTATTATTAAGTCTAAAAGAGCTATTCCGTGTATGCGTTTGAGGCACGGATCATCTTTTGTTAGAACGATTATTGATTAAGGTGCAAGGTAACATAGCGTGTTTGTAATAGGGTTACTTGAGGGTAAATTCGGAAGGTGTCATTGAGATAAAGATTGTAAACCTATACTGTGAAGTAACTGGGTAACGGAACCCAATAGTGTCATTGAGATAAATAATGTAAACCTATATTGTGAAGTAACTGGGTGACGGAACCTAATAGTGTCATTGAGATAAATAATGTAAACCTAGATTGTGAAGTAACTGGGTAACGGAACCCAATAGTGTCATTGAGATAAATAATGTAAACCTAGATTGTGAAGTAACTGGGTAACGGAACCCAATAGTGTCATTGAGATAAATAATGTAAACCTAGATTGTGAAGTAACTGGGTAACGGAACCCAATAGTGTCATTGAGATAAATAATGTAAACCTATATTGTGAAGTAACTGGGTAACGGAACCCAATAGTGTCATTGAGATAAATAATGTAAACCTATATTGTGAAGTAACTGGGTGACGGAACCTAATAGTGTCATTGAGATAAATAATGTAAACCTAGATTGTGAAGTAACTGGGTAACGGAACCCAATAGTGTCATTGAGATAAATAATGTAAACCTAGATTGTGAAGTAACTGGGTAACGGAACCCAATAGTGTCATTGAGATAAATAATGTAAACCTATATTGTGAAGTAACTGGGTAACGGAACCCAATAGTGTCATTGAGATAAATAATGTAAACCTAGATTGTGAAGTATCTGGGTAACGGAACCCAATAGTGTCATTGAGATAAATAATGTAAACCTATATTGTGAAGTAACTGGGTGACGGAACCCAATAGTGTCATTGAGATAAATAATGTAAACCTAAATTGTGAAGTATCTGGGTAACGGAACCCAATAGTGTCATTGAGATAAATAATGTATACCTATATTGTGAAGTAACTGGGTGTCGGAACCCAATAGTGTTATTGAGATAAAGATTGTAAACCTAGATTGTGAAGTAACTGGGTGGCGGAACCCATATTATATGTTAGAGAGACCTTGTAATCTCATTCGGTAATTGGTACGATTTTATGTCATTGTGGAGGTACTTGTGTAGTAACGACGGTTGTGTCAAAGGAATAAATAGATTCTATGTATTGAGGAGATAGATTATATGTGTTATAGCCTTGGTATTATATGTGTTATAGCCTTGGTATTAAGAAAGGATACAGAAGGCTCAGTAAACGTGGGAAAATCTAAAGAGTAGAGGAAAGAATATCACTTGTTTTCGTTAGGCAAAGAGCAAATGGTTCATTAGGCCCTGGTCTCAATAAAAGACACAGCAGGGTTTTGATTTAGGATTAATCACTAATAACGGGTCGTAGGATCGAGGCCGACTTGAGTCAATACCTGAATAGCGGGGATTCAGTTAGGGAGTAAAGGGAACTTTAAGGGTCCAAAGTGCAACCTAGCATGAATCGACGTAATATTCAATCTGCGTCTTGAACTCATCTCGGCCCGAGACAAGAACCTATTATTAGAGTAGTTAGGAAGTCTGATAAATAAAATATACGAACTTCTAAATGACTGTCGAATTATCCCCCGTAGTAGTAGTATCATAACAGATTTTGAAATAAATACTACAATAATAATAATAATGATAATAATATTAATAATAATAATAATAATAATAGTATTAAAATAATAATTAAATACATAAAGATCTCCGATTAAACCTAAGTCAAGAAGATAGGGTGTGTGTGCAAATAATTACTAGAAATTACTGCTATTAGAAGATATTATTCAGCTTAGGAAGGACGTCTGCCCATTATAAGGTTGCACACGAGTTCAAATAATCCTTTTTAGCTACCCTATATCCTGCCTAAGCTTCATAAAATCGTCTAAATATAGCGGAAACATAATATAAATAGGCGTCACCGGTACTCGTAAGGAACAAGTAAGTCACATACAAGAAGAAAATAATTAAGGAGAGATGGATCGTTTTTCAGGTCCCCCTTCTCCCTCATGTTTAGCCCAGTTAGTTTTCAGATTTTTAGACGTTTGGCCCATTAGTTTGGCAATTTTAAGACCTTTCGCCCTATTTTGTTGTCAATATTAAGATGTTTCGTGTCATTGAGGTGTCGATTTTTTTTGTGAGCTATAGCGAGCCTGTATTTTCAGAGAAAAATACACAAATTAACCTTGAAGGAGGTTCTTTCGCGTTTTTTGTTTAAGCTTGATTGAGGTCTAGGGAGGAAACTAAAAAAAATAATATATATATGAAATAATCGACCAAAAAATAAACCCTTCACCCTTAAAGAGATATTTTGACGCATTATCAATATTCAAACAACTTCCGTGCTCAAATTCGGCGGGCATTTCCTTTTGAGCCGAGTTGGGGTCTGTTTTGTGGGGAGGCATTTGTTTTTTATTCATGGACCCCTTCTCCCTCGTGTTTCACCTTATTAGTTTGGAAATTTTAAGACGTTCGCCCCATTAGTTTGCCGATTTTGGGACCTTTCACCCCGTATCTGTCAATAATAAGACCTTTCGTACCATGAAGATGTCGATTTTATCCTGGCGAGCAATATAGCGAGCCTGCAATTTAGAAGGACATTTTTTATACTTAAATGTGCACAAATTTACCTCGAAGGGGGGTCTTGAGGGTATTTTTTTAACTGGATGGAGATCTAGGGACGAAGCTAAAAATGTTATAAATAAATAAATAAATGACAAGTAAACCAAATACCACCCCTTAACCCCTTCTGTACCACAAAGTATTTTATATGTTATTCTGGCTACTATAAGACGACTTTATTCAGTGTAAAAAGGGCCCCCAGTAATCAACAGGCTTCGAACTATCTCACTTAACCAGTTTTACTACCACAGATCCTTCTTAAACTACATAAAATTGTCTAAATATAGCTAGAATATAATTAAAAAGACGTCGCCGGTACAGAAGGGGTTAAGTGGATAGTGGCTGTTTTATTTTTGGTCCATTAATTCATATATTCATTTATTTTTTTAGTTTCCCCGCTAGACCTCCATCAAGCTTAGAAAAACATCCCCTAGACCCCCCTTTCAAGATATAGTTGTAAATTTTTCTGTAGAAAAATTTCCCAGCCTTCGGCTGGGACACTCGCCTAAAATAAATCGACAGTTAAATGGCACGAAAGGTCTTAACATTGACAACGAAATGGGGCGAAAGGGCTTAAAATCGCCAAACTAATGGTCCGAACGTCTTAAAATCTGAAAACTAATGGGGCTAAACACGAGTGAGAAAGGGGTCCAGAAAAACGTCCCAATTTCGATGTCTATGAACGATTGCTTCTATTGCTTTTAGAATGGTGAATATGCTTAGGGAATTATCGTTCTTAACATTAATCATCTATTACAAACCCCAATGTACTTGAATAAACTAATGGAAGCATATAATTATATTGTATAAATATTTTCATTGGTTGTTCATGGACACGTTAACAATACTGATTTTTTTTTTTTTTTTTTTTTTTATGTGTAAGAAGGATCACAATGCAAAACTACCTGTAGCAAGAATTTCCCAAAAAGTTGAAAGAATGATAGAGAGCCAAGTTCAAGGTGTGTTAGAATCAAAACTTCCTGACACACGGAGCTTGAAGCAGTCTAAGTCATAGGGTGAGGGAAAGACAGATTGAGAGAGAGAGTTCCAGACTTTATTATTTTGTTGAGTGGAAGAAAGACTGGGAAAATCGGCAGAATATGGATGGGAATGTGTTTTAAGGCGGATGCCACCCATTTTCTGAAAGGGAGGGGGAATACACTAAGTAAGCTCTGAAGAACACAGATTACTGTAACCTCGGTAGAAGAGTGAGTGATACAACCTTGTAGCATGTAGTAGTCGTTCCCTTGGCTGCCTGGCCGAACAGCCCTGTCTTGTAGCATGTAAAGAGACATTGTAGAGAATAAGTAATAGGAGGCGAGTTGATGAGACAAAATGTGTTCGACTCTACCCCTTCGAGAAGTGCGGAAAAGGTGGAACTTCCCCACACATGCGTACAGTACTCGATACATGGGCGCACAGCGCTCCAGTACAGAGCAAGAAGCTGTGTGGGGGAAGTACAACATGCATAACTTCTGAAAAGCTGTGCGGGGGAAGTACAACACGCATAACTTCTGAGAAGCTGATTAGCAAGAGTGGTTATACGACCTTTCCAAGAATGGTCAGAAGAAAAAGAAACGCTGAGAATGTTAAAAGAAGATGAAGGGTTGATTTGAGTATTATTCAAGAATAAGGGATAGTCATGTGGAAGTATGTGACTGCTAGATAGATGAAGAAATTGGGTTTTGGAAACATTGAATGCAACAAGGCTCTCTCTGCCGCAATCGGATATATTGATAGATCAGAGGATAGATGTGCTTTGGACTCAACATGCTTTGAAGTAACTGCATGGTGGGTCGTTGTGTTAATCTAGTTGAATTATTTTAGGTAGCATCATTCGCATAGGAGGGGATATGACTAGAGGTACAGTAACTGTTGAGAAGATAATTAATCATTATAAGAAGAAGAACTGGAGATAGGACAGAACCCTGAGGAACACCGGAGTTGATAGGTTGGGGAAGTGGCCGCACCCAAACATTTTAGCTGTGTGACCAAATTTTTTAGTCACACAACTAAACTTTCTTCCAAATAATCGAAATTCAGGCGACACAGAGACATTTCAGTCTTGGAAATAAACTTTGATCTGCTCGACAGAACTTTTGACTAAGCGACCAAATACTGGGCAGCATAGGCGAATTTTGGGCCATGGGGGTGAACTTTGGGTGTCCCGGCCGAAAGCCAGTTCCTCCTAAATTTCAGACTCGCTATCGCTTGCCAGGAAAGAATCGACACCTAAAGGGCACGAAAGGTCTTAATATTGACTATGAAATTGGGTGAAAGGTCTTAAAATCGTCAAACTAATGGGGCGAACGTCTTAAAGTTTCACAACTAATGGGGTAAAACAAGAGGGAGAAGGGGATCCAGAGATAAATAACAGAAACATCCCCTTAAATATTTCAGCAATACCACCAACTTCTACAGTTCTGTTGACCTGATATATCTATCAATTTCATGAACTTATCTCTTTCTGTACCGGCGACGTCTTTTTCATTTTATTCTAGCTATATTTAGAGGAATGTGTGCAGTTTAAGAAGGATCTGCGGTAGTAAAAAGGGCTAAGTGAGATAGTTCGAAGCCTGTTAATTGCTGAAGGCCCTTTTTAAACTTAATAAAATCGTCTAATAGTAGCCAAAATCAAGTTAAAAGGATGTCAGCACACTTCTTTCCAACTCACCTAATTTACCTCTAACTTACCTTGATATTGACTCGCTATCACTCTTTCAACCTTGCGGGGGGGGGGGGGGGACACTTGTAAAATTCAGCTTTGCCATTTTTGTTTTGCTTTAATTTGGCTTTCTCACTCTTTCAACTTTGGGGGAGACACTTGTTGCAGGCAGCTTTGCCTTTTGTCTCCTTCATATACATAAAACAATAAATAAACATAAAAATAAATCCATGGTTACGAGAACACCTGGCAGGTGCATTTGGAGACATGCAGGTCGAATCCCTAGACATGAAAGGTCATGTGGTGGTTTAGGATTAGCAGTTAGTCATATTTACGACGTGGGGACAAATTGGGCATCCCAGAATATTAATTTCCGTTCAGCTAAATTTAATATGATAATTTACTTACTTACTTATTTTTTATAGAAAATATTTCTAAAGAACACTTCAGATCCAAAAATAGCCTAGCTTTGAAGATATGGGAAAATGAAGAGTTGTGAAGAACATTGAAGAAAATAGTATGCAAATCTTAGTAGAAATGTTAAAGCTGATATCAGGAAAGCTAAGCGTAATTACGAGATCAAAATGGCTAGGGATTCTAAAGTAAACCCAAAGGTGTTCTTCCAGTTATACAGTATAAAACAAACGTAAGAGACAAAATAGGTTCTCTTAATAACTGTGTTGATGGTGTAATGGTTAGGATGTTTAAGATCTGTATGTGGTAACCCAGGTTTGAATCCCGGTACGATCACATGCTTTCATTGGGAGGTATATACATATATATATATATATATATATATAGATATATATATATATATATATATATATATATATATATATATATATATATTTTTTTTTTTTTTTTTTTTTTTTTTTCCCGACAGATGAAGACTTACAACAGGTACCGGAGGCTCATCCGATAAACAATGGAAGTATATATCATAATAAAATTCAAATAAACACAAATATAAATGATATACTTGTACAGTTAGACAAGCTAAACCACAAAATCCACCTGGACCGAACTCCATATTTCCTAGAGTAATAAAAGAAAATAAGTTACCCTTTAACAGCACAATTTGATAATTTTCTTAATTCGGATCTAGTCCCTGATGAGTGAATACTTTCAAATGCGGTACCAATACTTAAGATACATGGCACAGTTAATGCTTCTAATTATCAGTTATAGGCAAGCTATTAAAATCATTTTTTGCTCACAAAAAATCAGAGAGGATTTAGAAAGCCACCAACTAACTAATGACTCGTCATGTCAGTCTGTCCTGTCTCACGAATTTAGTGACCTTTAAAAAGGCTTTAATCAAGTTCGTACACTTGATTATACAGTAGACAATGACAAAGAAAATATATAATTGACTTATAGATCAGTAATGCATACGAGAAAAGTCCCCCACGAAAGATTTCGAAGGATGATACAAGCTCATGGAATAGGAGGACCTCTAATGGATTAGGCAATGGTTAATTGGTAGGAAGCAAAGAATTAGTATAAACTGTATACAATCAGATTGGGTGTAGTTAAAAGTGGAGTCTCACGGGGATCTGTTTTAGGCCCTCTGTTGTCGTTGTCGTCATTTATATTAACGACCTTGATGTAGGAATAACTAGCAAGGTCAATAAATTTACGTAACAAATTGTTTGAGTATCTAAACTCTAAAGTGGAACACATTCTATCCTTCTCTCCCTTCTCGGAAATCTCCATCTTAGGAGATTTTAACATTCACCACCGCCAATGGGTCTGCTCTCTTACTACTGACCAACCTGGTGAACAAGCCTTCTTCTTTTCTATCCTAAATTACCTAGAGCAGCTGGTCCAGCAACCCACCCGTATCCCGGATCGCTTCTTGACTTATTTCTGACTTCAAACCCTTCTTCTTATACTGACAATATTTTCTCTCCTTTGGGCTCTTCCGACCATAAACTTATCTCTGTTACCTGTCCTATCTCTCCAGTACGGCCACCCGATCCTCCCAGCCGCCGGCGCTTGTGGCACTTTGGCACTGCCGACTGGGAGGCTTTTCGGCAGTACTTCTTTGATTTCCCATGGAATGACTTCTGCTTCCGTAGCCGAGGACCCTCGGAGAGTGCTGAACGCATTACCAAGGTAATTCTCTCAGTCTAATGCAAAAAAATTGTGGTTTACTCACGCTTGTTCTACTGCTGTCCACAACAAGGAGGAAGCATTCAAACGGTACCGACGCTTTAAAACTCAAGAATCTCATTCTTTCTATGTTTCTGCCCAGCCCCCCTCTCTCCTACTTATGCCTAATATCCTAATCTCTTCTAAAGATGTACTTTCTACCATCTCTGGGCTTAATACTAAGAAGGCGTACGGTCTGGATGATGTTCCTCCTGTTGTACTCAAAAACTGTGCTTCCGTGCTGACTCACTGCCTAGGCAAACTCTTTCGTCTCTGTCTCTCCTCTAACGTTTTCCCTTCTTGCTGGAAGTTTGCTCTCATTCAACCTGTCCCAAAGAAGGGTGATCACTCTCAACCCTCCAACTATCGTCCAATAGCTCTCATCTCTTGTATCTCTAAAGTTTTTTAAACTATTCTTGCTTCCAAATTTCTTAAGCATTTCTCTTCTCATAATCTGCTCTCAGATCGCCAGTATGGCTTCCTTAAGGGTCGCTCTACTGGTGATCTTCTTTCATATCTTACTAACTCTTGGTCATCCTCCTTTCGGGACTTCGGCGAGACCTTTTCTATTGCACTAGATATATCGAAAGCCTTCGATAAATCTGGCACAAATCTTTAATTTCTAAACTACCCTTCTTCGGTTTCTATCCATCCATCTGTGCCTTTGTCTCTAATTTCCTTTCTGGCCGTTCCATAGCTGCAATTGTGGACGGCCATCACTCAATTCCTTATCCTATCAACTCTGGTGTTCCTCAGGGCTCTTTCCTATCTCCAATTCTCTTTCTAATTTTCATAAATGATCTTCTCAACTGTACCTCCAGTCCCATCCATTCGTACGCAGATGACTCTACCTTACACTACTCAATTAGTTTTCCAGAACACCCCAGCCAGCGATCCCTCAAAGACAAAGACAAACGTAATGAAACCATAGAACACTTATCTTCTGATCTAGCTACTATTTCCAATTGGGGCAGAGAAAACCTTGTTGCCTTTAATGCTTCCAAAACCCAATTTATCCTTCTATCTACCCGTCCGGAATTCCCAGAGGACTATCCCTTATTCTTCAACAATATAAAAATCAATCCTTCATCTTCTCTCAATATTCTTGGTGTCTCTTTTTCTTCTGCTCTCACTTGGAAGGACCATATTACCAGTCCTGCTAAGGCAGCCTCTCAGAAGTTGGGTGTACTCAGCCGCCTCAAGGGGTTCTTTACCCTTGTGCAGCTTCTTGCTCTGTACAGAGGCACAGTGCATCCTTGTATTGAGTATTGTTCACATGTATGGGGAGGATCCTCTCACACCGCACTCCTAGACAAAGTAGAAAGGAAGGCCTTTCGTATAATTAATTCCCACCCACGTACCAACTCTCTGCAAACTCTCTCTCTTCGCCGCAATGTTGCATCTCTCTCCCTATTCTATCGCTACTACAATAATCAGTGCTCCTCAGAGCTCTCCCTGTGTATACCTGTGTATACCACTACGTAGGGTATGTGGTACAAGTCTTGCAACACAATCCCACCCCTACTCTGTGCAACTCTCCAACCCAAGAGTGAAACGCTAATCTCAGTCTTTCTTCTATTCAACAACTGAGCTCTGGAACTCTCTCCCAGAATCAGTCTTTCCCTCTTCCTATGATTTAAATTGCTTCAAAGTCTGTGTGTCCAGGCATTTCGGATCGAACGTCCCTTGATTTTGGCTCTGTCACTCTTTCAACTATGGGGGAGGCAATCGCTACAGGCAGTTCTGCCTTTTGTATGTATGTATCTACATTCAATATGTTGGGTGCCAAGAATATTCTGTGGGATTCGACTTTCGCATGTAGCTTAATGTAATGCACAATAATAATTATAAACTCACACACAGATACAAGTATACATACATACAGTACATACTCCTATTCATGATAAACTGGCTAGATTTGGTCGTTTCTCCACAGCTGTACTAAGACCACATGACCTGGCTACTACCCCGGAACACCCCTTACACCCCCTTGATCTTCAGTCATACCCATTGATCTCCAGTCATACCCATTGATCTCCAGTCACACCCATTGATCTCCAGTCATACCCATTAATCTCCAGTCATACCCATTGATCTCCAGTCATACCCATTGATCTCCAGTCATACCCATTGATCTCCAGTCATACCCATTGATCTCCAGTCACACCCATTGATCTCCAGTCATACCCATTGATCTCCAGTCACACTCATTGATCTCCAGTCATACCCATTGATCTCCAGTCATACCCATTGAACTCCAGTCACACCCATTGATCTCCAGTCATACCCATTGATCTCCAGGCATACCCTTTGATCTCCAGTCATACCCATTGATCTCGTCATACCCATTGATCTCTAGTCATACCCATTGATCTCCAGTCATACCCTTTGATCTCCAGTCATACCCATTGATCTCCAGTCATACCCATTGATCTCCAGTCATACCCATTGATATCCAGTCATATAATTGTCTCCCCCTCAGCTCTACCAAGACCACATGACCTGGCTGCTCCCACGGAACACCCCTTACACCCCCGTGATATCCAGCAGCCTTCACCACCTTGTGGAGACTGGTATCCTGGGCAAGATCTACCAGACCCACATGTCCACCCTCACCTACCACAGCAGCCTGGTAAGATGACTAGTTTTTGCTGGTCCCCCTTCTCCCTCGTGTTTACCCCCTGGGTCGTATTTCTGGTCCCCCTTCTCCCTCGTGTTTAGCCCCATTAGTTTTTAGATTGTATGACGTTCGGCCCATTAGTTTTGCGATTTTAAGGCCTTTCGCCCCATTTTGTTGTCAATATTTATACTTTTCGTGTTCACCCTCACCTATTGCAGCAGCCTGGTAAGATGGCTAGTTTTTCTGGTCCCCCTTTCCCCTCGTGTTTAGCCCCTGGGTCGTATTTCTGGTTCCCTTCTCCCTCGTGTTTAGCCCCATTAGTTTTCAGATTTTATGACGTTCAACATTAATACTTTTCGTGTCGACGCTCACCTATCTCCGCAGACTGGTAAGATTAAGGGGAGATGGGCCGATTGGTATAATCCTGTGTAGCGGGGAGACCTGGACTTATATCTCAATCATTTGGTAATGTTACAATATATTTTTACATCTTACCGGCCGTTTTTCTGGTCCTCCTTCTCCCTCGTGTAATTAACCCTATTGGTTTTCAGATTGTATGACGTTTGGCCTATTTTAGTTTGGCGATTTTAAGAACTTTCACCCCATTTCTTTATCAATATTAATACGTTCACCTACCTTAGCAGGCTGGTGAGATTATTATTATTATAGGAACACAAAGGAAATATTTCCTTTCAGCCTTAACCCGTTCAGTCCGGTGCCGTCCTTTTAACTTTATGCTGGCTACTATTAGACAATTTTATTCAGTTCAAAAATGGCCTCCAGCAAATAACAGGCTCTGAACTATCTCACTTATCCCTTTTTACTACCCCAGATCCTTCTTAAGGGGAGGCAGACTGTTTGTTTGGTCATTCATTCCTTTATTTCTTAGTTTCTTTACTAGACCTCCATCAAGCTTAAAACAATAAACCCTAGACTCCCCTTCAAGATAAATTTATACATTTTTTGACAGAAAAATTTCCCGGCCGAAGACCGGTTTCTCCTAAAATTTCAGGCTCGCTATCGCTCGCCAGGAAATAATTGATAACTAAATTGCACGAAAGGTCATAAAATTGATAATGAAATGGAGTGAAAAGTATTAAAATCGCCAAACTAATTTGCCGAACGTCTTATAACCTCAAAACTAGTGGGGCTAAACATTTGGGAGAAGAGTGTCCAGAAAAACGGTCTGCCTCCCCTTAATCTGCACAAAATCGTCTAAATATAGCAAGAATAACATTAAAAAGATGTCGCTGGTACAGTAGGGGTTAAGGGATAGATATAGATTTGGTTTTACTGAACTCCCTTCTCCCTCATGTTTAGGCCCATTTTTAGACGTTCATTCCATTAGTTTGGCGATTTTAAAACCCTTCGCCCTCATATATTTGTCAATATTAAGACATTTCGTGCCATTTAAGTGTCGATTCTTTTGTAGCGAGCGATAGTGAGCCTGTAATTTTGGAGGAACCAACCTTCGGCTAGGACATTTTTCCACCAAAAACTGTACAAATTTATCAAGCTTGATGGAGGTCTAGGAAGGAGAGTAAAACAATAATACCTGTATAATGTGTATATACATATAGAAATATACTAATAAATAAACCATACCCCCTTAACCCCTTCGGCACGATGACGTATTTTTACCTTTATATTTTGCTAACATTACAAGATCGTATGCATTTTTTAAAAATTGAAGGTTTCACCCTTTTCCAATTCTTAAGTTAGCAATTTTTGACTTACAGAAGAGAGACCATTATTTGCATTACTGTACTGTATATAATATATATATATATATATACCGATACCGGTGTATATATATACTGTATATATATATATATATATATATATATATATATATATATTTTCTTTAATACATACGAGGTTGAAAGAAATGGCAATTTCTGCGTTGGAAATTTTATTATTCAAAGTTTCCAGATGATGAGTTTTCGCTGGGTGGCAGGAAGTAGATGAAGGAGATGAGCAAAATTCATGGTGGTACAGGGTTACATAAATGTAAATGATGATACAGGATATACGACGCGTTTCACTGGACAACCAGCATTATCAAGTAAGGATGGAATGATATAAAAGGAATGGAAGTATATAGTAAAGGTGAGGCAAGTAATTATAATTTTGATCACTCTTATGCTTCGAATACTAGAGTTGGTACAGAGGAAGTAGTAGGGGGTGAGGAAGTGAATTTTAGTAGGAGATGAAGGCGTCGGGGCTTGACCCAACTTGCGTGAGCTTCTTACTTTGAAGCAAACAATCAGGCTCGTCCCAAGCTAGTCTCTCCGCGCCCGCGCGAAGCAACGTCCCCAAGCCGGTCTCTCTCTCCCGCTCATCTCCTCCCACTCTCACTAGACTTACATCTTATATATAATAATGAAACAATCAACTATCGAGAATAAAATATACTAAGATGCGTTGGTTAAGAATAAGGGCAGCTTCAAGCTATGAAACAACATAAGAATATCCCAGACATTAGTTACATAGTCGTAGGATATATACTAAGGAAAAGCCGGCCGGCCGGCTGCCGCCAGCCGGTTTCTAAACGGCTGGGCAGCCGACCCTCGCGCATGCCCGCACGTCCCTACTATGCAGGAGCGTCACAATAGATAGTAATAAGTAACACCCCTTCATAAGGGGGGTCACCGGCTTTTTTTTTAACTTTCTCTCTCTTTCCCTGGCTTGTATCCATTTGACCCCATTCAGCCTACTGTTTTAAAACTTTTATCCCCATCCAGGTGTCGATTTCTTCGTGGCGAGCGATAGCGAGCCAGCATTGTATGGAGATATCCGGCTTCGCCGGAGATATTTTTCTATCGAAAAATTTATAAATTTAGCCTGCTGTAAAAAAAATTTTTTTTAATATGCTGGCACACTATCGCTTGCCAGGAAAAAATCAACACCTGGATAAGGATAATAGTCTTTAAACAATAGACTGAATGGGGCCGAATGGATACAACTCAGAGAGAAAGGGAGGGAGAGAGATACATAGCAACAATGTGGGTCCCCTTAACCCTTCAGGGGATGACGCGTTTTGGCAGTTTATTTTGGCTCTCATTCTGCGATTGTATAAAGCTTAGGAAGTGTTTGTGAGACTTAAGGGGATATTGGTTATTTTTTTAGTCTATTTATTTATATATGCATGCATGTTATTAGTTTCCTTCCTAGACCTCCATCAAACTTTAAAAAAAAAAATCCATTAGCTCACCTTTCTAGATTAATTTGTAGAAACAAGTCCCGGCCGAAGGCCGGTTCTTCTAAAATGTCAGGCTCACTATCGTTCACCAGGAAAAAAATCAACACCTAAATAGCCCGAAAGGTCTTAATATTGACAAGGTAATGGGGTAATCTGAAAACTAATGGGGCTAAACACGAGGAAGAAGGGGGCCCAGAAAAAAGGCCTATCTCCCCTTAATTCACTATATAAGTAGGCCAGGAAACGTGAACCCCTATCCTCTAGAACTCTTAAAGGGCTAGAACAAATGGGCTGTACATTTCCGCATCGAATCCCTCCCTGGCTAGTTATTTCAAAATGGTAAAAATATTAGCTCGATTGGTTTTGTCCTTTTTGAGTTTTTGAGGTGAGTGGTCAAGGTTTTTGGCCTAAGTATGTTGAATTGACTATACTGTACGTTGATACATATATATGTGGCCTTAAGGGGGAGGTAGTCGCTTTTTCTTGACCCCTTTCTCCTTCATGTTTACAATATTAGTTTTTTACATTTTAAGACGTCCGTTCCGTTAATTTGACGATTTTAAGACCTTATGCCCCATTTCTTTGTCAATATTAAGACCGTTCGTGCCATTTAGGTGTCTATTTATTCCTGGCGAGCGGTAGCGAGCCTGTAATTTTAAAGGTACCGGCCTTCGGCCGGGAAATTTTTCTACCGAAAAATTAACAAATTTATCTTGGAAGGGGGTCTAGGGGGTGTTATATAAAGCTTGATGGAGGTCTAGCGAGGAAACTTAAAAATGCATTAATACATAAATACATAGACCAAAAAACAAGCACTACCCCTTTAACCGATACATTTAGTTGGAACATTATCGAACAATCTAAATATATTTTGTCTTAAAATTAATTACATTCTTATCATAATTGTTCAATATAATTAATATCATTACTGTCACTACAATTAAGATCATTGATATTAGTGGTTTTCTTATTATTAATACCATTATCATTGTTATTATTTTTAAACATATATTGCTATTATATATAAAATATTTAGTTTTATTAAAACTTTTCTTGGCATAATTGTTATGTCTTGATAGCGTAATGCATAGTGCGCATAATTTCAATATGAGTATCCTGGGTTCGCGTCCTCGGAGTGCCACATGTATTTGTTGATTTAATTAATTGAGTTTAGATGTGAAGTTGGTTGGCGTAAAAAATATAATAATTCTCCATAAAATTGAACCATAGCTTTTTATTTGCGTTCCAGTTATTAAATGCCCACAATTCCAATGTACGCCGCCTGCACCGCAAGTTGAATTGACCACTTGCGAGTTTTGGTCTATAAGGAAGTTGGAGCCGTGGCCATCAATATTTAGCAGAATGATCAGCTAAAATACGGTCATTATACATATATAAATACATAAAACCAAATTGATCATACTTGTTATCCATCAGAAACACACATTATTATTGCATTTCTCTTTAATATCGATGTTCACGGCTCCAACTTCCTTATAGCCTGAAACTCGCAAGTGGTCAATTGGTCATGGAAAAAGACAATTGTCAGGGAGTATGCAGATGTAGTGAGGGGCAGCTGGACTCCAATATTATAGAGACCATATGAGTTGTGAAGGATGCTGAGAAGATGATGGAGGGAAAGACAGCCGGGAAGAAGCAGTGGTTTGGTTATGGGGGGCTCACCAGCTTGTTTTTTATATTTCTCTTCTTTTCTCTCTTTCCCTGGCTTGTATCCATTCGGCCCCATTCAGCCAACTGTTTTAAGATGTTTATCCCAATCCAGGTGTCGATTTTTTCCTGGCGAGCGATAGCGAGCCAGCATTGTATGGAGAAATCCGGCTTTGCCGGAGAAATTTTTCTATCGGAAAATGTACAAATTTAGCTTGCTGTCAAAACAAAAATATATACTGTATATGCTGGCTCGAAACCGCTCGCCAGGAATATATTGACCCCTGGATGGGGGTAAACGTCTTAAAACAGTAGGCTGAATGGGGCCGAATGGATACAAGCCAAAGAGAGAGGGAGAGAAAGAGAAAAAAAACCGAGGTGGGCTCCCTTAATTACAATATATGCATGGCTTAATATTGGCAGCGGGAGGAAGGGGGTCGCCCCCTTATTTTGTCATTACCCTAGCTTAACCTGTACAGTACCAGTGACGTCCTTTTCATCGTATTCTGGCAATTATTAGACTAATTTATTCAGCTCAGGAAGGACCTCTAGCAATAACAAGGCTTCAAACTTTCTCAACCAACTCTTTTTAACTACCACAGATCCTTCCTAAGCTACACAATATCGTCTAAATATAGCTAGAATAAAATATAACAAACGTCGCTGGTACTCAAAGGCTTATCCAAGTATCTCAGGAGGGGTTGCCGCCCCCACACCCTTGCAAACATGTAAAGTTACTAAAAAAACTAATGTGTGAGAGTGATTAACCCTTTAAGTACCAGCGACGTGTGTTGTATTTTATTCTAGCAATATTTAGAAGATATTGTGCAGCTTAGGAAGGATCTGTGGTGATTAAAAGGGTTGGTTGGGATACTTAGAAGACTTATTATTGCTAGAGGTTCTTCCTAAGCTGAATAAAATCGTCCAATAGTTGCCAGAATATGATGGAAAGGAAGTCCCTGGTACTGAATGGGTTAACACACCCGAAATTGCGCGCGTAGTAACAAAAGGGTAATGTTTCGTATTTAGGTCACATTCACTCGTTTATGTTTATTTATCCCCTCATTGTCCTTGCCCTTCAGAGCTCTCCCCACTTAAGAATCCGTTCGCCGCCTTATTTACCATTTTCCATTTGTATTTATATATTTTTTGTATTTTTTGTTATTGTTATGAGTGTTATGTAATTATGTTGTGAGTGGAGGAATTGCATTGCCTTACCCAATCCTACCTAACCTAACTTCCAAACTTCCCCCGCCAACTAACCTATTGGCTCGAACGTCCCTTGATTTTGGCCCTGTCACTCTTTCAACTTTGGGGGATGTACTCGCTACACGCAGTTCTGCCTTTTGTCTCCCTCACTCACATAGGAAAACAACAATAACTAACTAATATGTTTATAACACTAAACTTCCATGCGGGTTATAGTTGTCCCTAACAAATTGTGGTACTCATTACCGAAACTGCCATGAATGAAGCCTATCATATAATAAGAATATTGTAAAAATCATATTAATGTTTGTTTCAACCACCGGAAATGTATTTTATGTGCACTATATAAAGCACTTTCAAAACAAAAACAAAAACTATAATTCTCCCTATTGACGGTGGTAAAACGATAAATCTACAGTTATACTACCCTTATTTTGTCGCTATTCTGTTGGTACTAATAGGTTAATATTAGTAGTAGTAGACTTAGTATGGTTTGATGATGCGCGGAAATGTGTATTTGACTTGAAATAGATACATTGAAGTATACAAACCTTAGGCAAAGTGAAGTTTGTTTACCTGGGTGTACAGTCGGTTGGGAAACGGCGTACTTGTTTTTTGCCCCCTGCTATCAATATATATGATGATGACAATAAGTCATGGGGGGGGGGGGGGGTGAGGGGGGCTTTGGGAAAAACGGTTTTTCAGAGGCTTGTAATTACTTCCAAACATTATATATTGATGAAAATTAACACAGAAAACTACAAATCCATGGGGAAATTAGTGACATTAATATAAACAAATTCAGGTTTTTGTTTCAGTTTCCGCTTCTGCTGAACCATCCAAAAACACGCTAAAAGGCGTGTTTTGAAGGGGGGAGGTGGGGGGTGGGGGATAGCTGGGGAGGGATAGTATAACTGTAGATTTACCGGTAAAACTCTTGGTAAATATTTACCTATGTTCCCGTTAAAATATCCTCAAGTAACCTATTAAGAACTGGTCAGGGGACTGGTTAGAACTTGTAGGATGTTTAATTGAAGTGCGGAAATCAGTATTTACTGAGAAATAAAAGTCTTAAAATGCGCCATGTTTTACGGGAGGGTCTGTACGCCGCCACATACGCGCGGCCCCGCCCACTGCCCAAAATGTACAAATATTATATTAGATTAGATGGACAAACTGGATTTTAAGTCACGTACGGGATATAATGTTCTAAATGTATACTATAGCTTTGTATAAGAGTATTAGTCACCACAATTATGTCTTTACCGCTGCATATTAAATTATTTTTCCTTAGACTTTGTGGGTTAAATAAGGGTGATGGCGGCTATCTTGGATCAGCTGAGAACGAATATTTTTCATTTTTTTACCGTAGTTTTAGTATTTTGTCATATTCTATATCAATACTAACCCTACGGGGGTCTGGGGGCGGCAGCCCCCAGGTTAGGTTAGGTTGTTAGATTAGGGTAATGACAAAATATGATTTTAGGGGGCATGTTTTAATATCGCAAAATAATGGGTAAATATGAATTTTCAGAAGGAAAAACACCTTAAAACACACTAATCAATGAAGAAACTGATGAGAAAAAGGATTATAATACAAAAAACACGTACTTGACCTAAAATCCAATTTGACCGATTAGATTAACCTAACCTAACCTAACCTAACCTAACCTAACGTAACCTAACCCTAGTATAATATAATATAATATAACATAACATAACATTACCTGGGAAAGAGAGGGCAGGGTCCCTGGGTGACCCATAGCGCATTTAAGACTGTTATTTCTCAGTAAATACTGATTTCAGCACTTCAATTAAACATCCTACAAGTTCTAACAAGTCCCCTGAACAGTTTTTAATAGGTTACTTGAGGATATTTTAACGGGACCATAGGTAAATATTTATCAAACTCTTATTAATCCCCTAACTGGCAAAATAGATGCTGATTTAAATAACTCTTGGGGGTGCCCCCCCCCCCCACCCACCCCTCCTGCCCCTCAACCCATCCTATATACCAAGGCAAAAAATAGATATATAAATAAATATATAAACATATGTTTTTTCCATTCTGAAAACAACGTACACATCTGAGGATTGGATAAATGGGGAAAAAACTAATTTCAACTACTGTATAATGGTAAAAACTACCTAAATTCAATGTAAAACAACATGGGAAAATTAGCGGTAGTTGCGGTTATATTTTCCCAAATTCTTTATAATTAACGCCACGAAAGTAGTATGCACTCAATTAGTGGAGTATTGGGGCCATATTTAACTATAAATAGGCTTTGATACATACTGTATATACTTCAATAAAACACCAAACACCCCACTTGTTATCACTTGAACAAGCAAAATCGGATCTTGGCGCGAATTGATCTTAAGCATTACAAAATACAATATACTGCATAATTCTGCAACCTGAAGATTTAACAAACATCTTAAAATAAACATTCAATATACAGTAGATAAGTTACTCACATGGATGACGGTCACTCAGCTATGCGATGCAAAATTCTTGAGGGATAAACTTTGTGAAACGACACTATGAATCTTGAGCTGAACCGCGAAGCACTACAAACGCCCAGGATCCGACCCCATGGATGGTTCGGCACGTATACTGCAACCAATAATAACAAATGTATAAACCAATAAAATATCAACAGAGAATCGTAATAGATACAGAGTATTTTGGGTAAATTTGACACCTATACCACATCACTTACCTCGTCGTACCTTCCTGTTAAATACAAAAATATATTTGTTTAGCTCGTATAGGTGCATTTATGCAATAATTCCGTATTTTGCATCAAAGTTCACAATTATATGCACAGCTGCTCCCATATGCTTCGAATAAAAGTCGAGACTATTTGATTCTAAGTTGGGCAGAAAACGTAAACTCTAACCTCTCATAACTCACAAAGGACTAGAGTGATCGAGCAAATATTTCTGCTAAATAGGAAGACTTGGCTTAGCTAGGAGTGGAAATTAACAGCTCTTTTGCTCTAGCCCTTTTTGAGCTACAGAGGTTAGAGGTTACGATTTCTGCTCAACCTAGAATGAACGGATTATAGTCGAGACAACAATGCTTCACTACTCGCACATGGATTTGGAATAATCACAAACTCCTTTACGATGTTCATTGATAATCAATAATTATTATCCGCATATCAATTAATAAAACTAAATTACGTTATATACACCTGAATTTACGACATTCAGGGTATATTTCTCTTAGACATAGCAAACTACAAACTACTAAACATTACATAAACCATAGACTACAGTAGATCTGGACTGGACACGAACATGGAACTTTGCAGTAAGGGACCCAAAAACGGAGAAAGAACCCCCAAGTTCGAACCTCGAAATCGCGAAAATGTGATATTTTCGCGGCTTCGAGGTTCGAACTTGGAGCTTCATTCTCCGATTTTGGGTCCCTTACTGCAAAGTTCCATTTTCGTGTCCAGTTCAGATCTACTGTAGTCTATGCATAAACATATGCTGAACTAAATCAGAATTTGTAAATTATATAAATACACATTATAGTTATTTAAACCTTAGTCAATTATCTTCAAGCACAACATTAATTACATAATTAATTGAATATTTAGTTGACACTAGTTTACCTGCGAGGATCGAACGTGTTGCCGGGAACCACTTCCACGAACTACTGAACGAAAATACTGAATTCTCATGATTCGCCAACGTGCTCGCTATAGAGTACATAATATTATGACCTAGATACGAAAGAAGACGCCACAAATCTGTAAATATGGATCCGCGCGTTCGAGAGATGGCAGCACGATCGCAAAGGACAATGGGAGGGGAGGGTCCCCACAAAGACATTATATTGACTATCCTTGTCCTTGGTCCTCATTAATTCGTAATAATCCCTACCTTGTACTAATAACGCTATTAATAAGCAATTGAACATTATCCTGAGACTCTGCAGACATGACATAGTTAAATAGACATAAGTAGAGGCTACTGTAAAGGTCAGTCATCGTGTAATTGTCGTCATTATGAGGAGGTACACAAGCAAAACTCCTCCAACACCCGCCATTGTTGATGTGAGATTCGGGAGTTGCCAACGTCAATGGTGGGACAAAATATCCCTAGATGTCATAAGTATAAATGTCCAGTTTTAGTGCTACTTGACAAATTAACATCTACATAACATGTAACATACTAATATAATTATTCAAAATTACAATTTAATTCTTGTTGTGTTGCTTGAAGGTATACAGCTTGCATCATATATGAGTAGCCTATGTTTTATAGTGTATATGTATACTTAATGTTTTCATCTTGCTTATATATATATCTAATTTATACTAAATTATTTACAAGTGTTTTTACCAACATTATTAACTCTTAACCCGTGGAGCCCCGGCTAGTTTTGTAATGTTTGTTCACCAGAACCCGGCCGGTTTTAAAAAAATGGTTTTATTCCAGAAACAATAGCGAATGGGTTAGGAATGAAGGAAATACCACGAAAAAACGCTCAAAAAGCTTAAAAAATGGTCCTACAGAGCCCCAAAAAACGTATTTTACAAGAGTAAAAAATTGAAGGCAATTACCCCAAAAAACCAGGTTATTGCGCGCTCACGTGCACGCACGTGGACTTTGAGAGTTTTCAACCATCGGCACGGTTGCATGGGATACGTACACAGTTCCCATACAAATCTGAGCCCTCTTGAGTGGCTACACCTGAGGTTACGGTCGGCGCAATTAGGGTGACGCGTCAGGCGCGTCTCTGGGGCTGTGCGTTACATACATCACCGTTACTGTGCGTTACATACAGCTGGGGCTGTACGGGTTAAATACGTTCCCTCTTTAATCTATTGCTCCCTCGTTTTGTGGATATTCCCTTAACTTTGGAAACACTGCAGCAAGCTAGCTGGCAGGCGTGCGCGGCGCACACACTATCTATTATAAGGACAAGCCACTGAGGTGCTTTGGTTGTTGTACAGTACAAAAGTACTGCCACCAAATCCCTAGGACGCGCGGCAAACTAACCGTGTGACGTCACGCTTTCATGTCTAGGTTATATGTAGTCTATGGTGCTAGCCAATCATGGGCACTCTCATACAAAACAATTACTAAATGTGCACCGCAAAGCGCAACCATTTATTTAACAAATACTGCAAAAATTATGTATATACAGTGTAAAGACACGTTCTGTTTTTCATCGAGATACGTACTTATAATTGCTGCTTTTTTAAAGGGGGATCACCGTTTGTGTTTATCTTTCTCTTCTTTTCTCTCTTTCCCTAGCTTGTACCCATTCGGCCCCATTCAGCCAACTGTTTTAAGACGTTTATCCCCATCCAGGTGTCGATTTCTTCCTGGCGAGCGATAGCGAGCCAGCATTGTATGGAGAAATCCGGCTTTGCCGGAGAAATTTTTCTATCGAAAAATTTACAAATTTAGCTTGCTGTCAAAACAAAAATATATATGCTGGCTCGCTACCGCTCGCCAGGAAAATATTGACACCTGGATGGGGTAAACGTCTTAAAATAGTAGGCTGAATGGGGCCAAATGGATACAAGCCAAAGAGAGAGGGAGAGAAAGAGAAAAACAGCGAGGTGGGCTCCCTTAAAGAACAACATTGATTGGTGAGACGACTAAGATTTAACCACTTCAGCACGGTGACACCTGTTTACCTTTGATTCTGGTTAACAGTAGAGGAATATAGGCAATTAACCCTTTGAAGCTCTGACGCGTTTTAGCAGTTTATTTTGGCTATCATTAGACGATTTTATGCAGCTTAGGAAGGATCTGTGGGTATTAAAAAAGGTAAAGACAATCTCAATCAACCCTTTGACTTCTATATACCCTTCCTAATCTGAATAAAATCTTCTAATAATTACCAGAAAACAGAAATTAAATGCGTATTGGATCTTGAAAGGGTTAAAACAAAAATCTGTGCATTTTATGTTGTTTAATGTACGTACATGAATTCATATTTATTCGCCAACCCACCAATTAACTTACAAATAAAGCTAATTACTGAAATCAATGAAACTAATGAATATATGTGGTACTCCAAGGACCCGAACCTAGGATATTCACACCGAAATTCCGCGCACTAAGCATTAGGCTATCAAGACAGTTAAGGGGAGGTATTTAGTTGGTTCCCTAGACCTCCATCAAGCTAAAGATTATACCCCCTAGACCACTTTTCAAGATAAATTTGTACATTTTTCGGTAGAAAAATGTCCCGGCCGAAGGCCGGTTGCTCTTAAATTACAGGCTCGCTATCGCTCGCCAGGATAAAATCGACGCCTAAATGCCACGAAAGGTCTTAACATTGACAGAAATGGGGTAAAAATTCTTAAGATCGCCGAACTAATGGGGGGCGAACGTCTTAAAATTTCAAAACTAATGGGACTAAATATGAGGGAGGAAGGGGTCCAGAAAAATATCCCTCAAGTGGAAATCTCCCCTTAACACCTAACGAGCGGCCTAGGCGGTAAATAATATGTAGCCACCAGCGGGGTGTTTTTACCCAAAATAGGGTTGTTTACGTGATCATTTTCATGCCTAAATAAGACCAGAGCGTAAAACAAGTATCTATCCCTGAAAGGGCATAAACAGAGCTTTCCAATGACACCCCAACGATTGGTTGTACTACCGCTAGTTTTCTTGCAACAATTGCGCAACACGAGTGCAAAAACCATGTAATTTGGTACTTTCCCCACACAATTCACTGTGTAGCTAGTGTGAGAGGGTGGAGGAGGGTGGGATTCATGTCAGTTGGTCCACCGCGGTGGTCTGGAGCAGTCATACGCTCGCTACTCTCCTGCCACCACTTGTCTCTCTCTCTCAGCAACATTACGTGCTGAAAATGGCACACGACTTATGTTGTGAGCCGCCACATAGTCCAAATTTCTTTCACTCGACTTATTTTGCGCGCTGCCAGTTAAGGGTTAAAGGTTTATGCACAAACCTACGACATATTGTTAATTCTCGAATACTGAATATTAATCTTAGCTTGTCCATATACCCAACTGCACTATGGTGCAGGTGGAGTGGTGGAGAGGTGTGGTGGAGTGGTCTTGCCACTGGCCTGGTAATCCAAAGGTCCCGGGTTCAAATCCCGATGTATCAATGGGAAGATATTATTGGGATAGAATTTGTGCTGTACCTGGTATCAGTGCATTACCACAAGCCCACCGAAACGTCAATAAAATACCCTCATTGTTCCCTGATTAAATAGCACTGTATGAATATTCCCATATTCAAAATATGCTATAGGGGTGCAATGCCTGGTGAGTTATCTGCTCAACAGGTGGCGTTGGGTGTGTGTAAGTGTGAGAGTCCGAGTGTAGGGGTTGAGACAGTGAAGCACGGGAACGAGGTGGCTTCAGAGATGGGGTCGTTTCGGGCCATGAGTGAGCACCGTGCCTCATGTGAAGGCAAGATGGCAGGTGCTCGTTGTACTCTACGTGCTTCACATGTCTCACTCCCTAGACTGGAACAAGACCTCACGGGCTTCACTGTTCATTGTAAAGCGGTGAATGTTAAGGCTCTCAGCCTATGCCCGAGAGGAAGTAAGTTGGAATATAGAAAAAAAAAAAAAAAAAAAAAAATGTAATTTAATGATTAGACGAATGGAAGGGTTAATTGATGGGGCACTTAAGGGAGCCCACCTCGGTTTCGTTTCTCTTTCTCTCCCTCTCCCTTTGGCTTGTATTCATTCGGCCCCATTCAGCCTACTGTTTTAAGACGTTTACCCCCATCCAGGTGTCAATATTTTCCTGGCGAGCGGTAGCTAGCCAGCATATATATATATATATATATATTTGTGTTTAAAGCAAGCTAAATTTGTAAATTATTCGATAGAAAAATTTCTCCGGCGAAGCCGGATTTCTCCATACAATGCTGGCTCGCTATCGCTCGCCAGAAAGAAATCGACACCTGGATGGGGATAAACGTCTTAAAACAGTTGGCTGAATGGGGCCGAATGGATACAAGCCAGAGAAAGAGAGAAAAGGGGAAAAGATAAAACAAAAAAAGCAGGTGACCCCCCTTAACCACAAGGGAAGGCCTCGCTATGAATTACTCCTGAACCTGATAAAAGGAGGTGTGTCGGATGGTTGAAGGCCACAGTTGCTCGCGGGTTTGGGGCTATAGTCTATTCGCTGTAAGCAGGCGAGAAATCATGACCTGTATCCTCTGTAACTAAAAAAGGGCTAGAGCAAATGGGCTGTAAATATCCACACCTATTCCCAAATGGTAGGAATATTAGCTCGATCACCCTAGTCGTTTTAGAGTTACAGAGGTTAGATATCATGATTTCTCGCCTACTTACAGCGAATAGTCTCTAGCAGCACGTATTATGAAAAACACGTATCCATCAACAAATTTACTTTTTCTCACTTCACTCACTCACCCCCACAATTTACCGGAGGATAACAGGTTTTTCACAATACGTAGACGGAGATCTTGTTAACCCGTTCGGTACCAGTGACTTCTTTTTAATTATATTATGGCATTGATTAGACGATTGTATTGAGATTATGGAGGGACCTCTTGCAATATTAAAGTCTCAAACGATCTCAACCAACCCTTTTAACTAACACAGATCCTTCTTTAGCTGCATATTATCGTATAAATCTAGATAGAACCAAATATAACACACGTCGCTGGTACTCAAAGGGTTAAAAAAAATGTTTCAGAAGGACCTATGTTATTCAGAGGGTTTATTGAGATCGTGTTTACCCCTATGGATCCTAGAGGTAAATTATAAGCTAAAGAAAATCGTCTAAAAGGAGCCAGAAGAATAGCATGAAAATAACGTCATCTTGCTGAAGTTTACCCATTCAGTACTATAAGACGATTGTATGTAGCTTACCCATTCAGTACTATAAGACGATTGTATGTAGCTTACCCATTCAGTACTATAAGACGATTGTATGTAGCTTACCCATTCAGTACTATAAGACGATTGTATGTAGCTTACCCATTCAGTACTATAAGACGATTGTATGTAGCTTACCCATTCAGTACTATAAGACGATTGTATGTAGCTTACCCATTCAGTACTATAAAACGATTGTATGTAGCTTACCCATTCAGTACTATAAGACGATTGTATGTAGCTTACCCATTCAGTACTATAAGACGATTGTATGTAGCTTACCCATTCAGTACTATAAGACGATTGTATGTAGCTTACCCATTCAGTACTATAAGACGATTGTATGTAGCTTACCCATTCAGTACTATAAGACGATTGTATGTAGCTTACGAAGGACGGCTACCAATTGACCACTTACGAGTTTCAGGCTATAAGTAAGTTGGAGCCGTGAACATCGATATTAAAGAGAAATGCAGTAATAATGTGGGTTTCTGATGGATTAAAGGTATGATCAATTTGGTTTTATGTATATATTCATATTATTATACTGTATATATATATATATATATATATGTATTATGACCATATTTTAGCTGATAATTCTGCTAAATATCGATGGCCACAGCTCCAACTTCCTTATAGACCAAAACTCGCAAGTGTTCAATTAAAAGGCTACAGACTATCTCAGTTAATCCTTTTAGCTACCATAGATCCTTCCTAAACATCATAAAATCGTCTAAATATAGCTGAAATACAAAACAAAAATAGAAATCGCTTAAGGGGGCCCACCTAGCTTGTTTTCTCTTTCTCTCCCTCTCTCTTTGGCTTGTGTCCATTCAGCCCCATTCAGCCTACTGTTTTAAGACGTTTACCCCATCCAGGTGTCAATATTTTCCTGGCGAGCGGTAGCGAGTCAGCATATATATATTTTTGTTTTGACAGCAAGCCAAATTTGTAAATTTTTCGATAGAAAAATGTCTCCGTCGAAGCCGGATTTCTCCATACAATGCTGGCTCACTATCGCTCGCCAGGAAGTAATCGACACCTGGATGGTGATAAACGTCTTAAAACAGTTGGCTGAATGAGGCCGAATGGATACAAGCCAGATAAAGAGAGAAAAGGAGAAACATTTATAAAAAAGCACGTGACCCCCCTTAATGTTGCAGGACACTTTTGCAACTGATGATAAACTTGCAGAATATCTACCCATAGCCCGTAAATTGACTACTTGCGAGTTGCAGGCTACGGTATAAGGAAGTTGGAGCTGTAAACATTGATATTTAACAGAATTTACAGCTAAAATACTGTCGTAGTTCATGTATAAACACATAAAACCCAATTCAACATAACATGTACCCATCAGAAACTTACATTATTCTTGCATTTCTGCTTAATATCGATGTTCACAGCTCCAACTTCCTTATAGCCTGAAACTCGCAAGTGGTCAATTGACTACTTGTGAGTTTCAGGCTACGGTATAAGGAAGTTGGAGCTGTAAATATTGATATAGAACTGGAGTACAGTTGGCCAAATAAGTGATGTCGAGGCACCAAGTATATTTCGATCAATAATTGGAATCAGCACTATCCAAACATTAATGTATCGTTTCGAGTGAGATATAAAACATGTTCCTACACTTATCCACCCTATTCAACATCTGACAGACATTAATTCAGCGCACAGCGAGCAAAACAAAATGACAGCGGAGACATGACCTATATGGCCAACCGTACAGTCGCGCTAATAAGTGATGACTCGGCACCAAGTATGTGTTGATCAATAATTGGTATCAGCCATATCTAAGCTGCATTTCTTCATATCGAGTGAAATATACAAACATGTTCCTACACTTAGCCACCCTATTCAACATCTGACAGACATTAATACAGCACAGAACAAGCCAAACGTAATGACAGCTGGGACATGACTTATTTGGCCAACCGTACAATAATAATGTAGATTGCCGATGGATAGAAAACATGAATAATTTGATTATGTGTATTTATTTACGACCGTATTTTAGCTGTTATTTCTGTTCAATAACGATGTCTACAGCTCCAACTTCCTTATAGCCTGAAACTCGCCAGTGGTCAATTGTCCACATGCGAGTTTCAGGCTATAAGGAAGTTGGAGTTGTAACCATCAATATTTAGCAGAATTATCAACTAAAATACGGTCATAGTACATTTACAAATACATGAAACCAAATTTATCATGCTTTTTATCCATTAGAAACAAATATTATTATTGCACTTCTCTTTAATATCGGTGTTTCGGCTCCAACTTCCTTATAGCCTAAAACTCGCAAGTGGTCCATTATGTATAGAAACATAGGGACCCTCACTATACCCTGTTTATCATGGGTAGGCCAAAAATCCTGACCCCAACAACCTCTCATAACTCAAAAAGGACTTCCGTACCTGAGCTGTTATTACTACCATTTGGGAAGAGTCAGCCAGTAAACAGGTGTGGGAAATTACAGCCCATTATCTCCAGCCCTTCCTGAGTTACAAGAGATTTGAGTTAACCCCTTGAAGATTATGACGCATTTTGTCAGTTTATTCTGGCTATAATTAGACGATTGTATACAGTTTAAGAAGGATCGGTGGGAATTATATGGATAACGACTATCGCAATTAACCCTCTGACTTTCATATACTCTTCATAATCTGAATAAAATCCGGAAAACAGAACAGAAATCGAACTCGGGACCCTTGGGTTAAGAGGCAGACACGTTACCACGAGACTAATAAAGGTAACCCACTTAGCCTGGTAGTGTAAGTGTATTTCCGCACCTTGTTCAGTTTAGGATAACCAATTTTCACTGACTTTACAATATTAACCCATACAGTACCAGGGACCTCCCTTCCATCATATTCTGGCAACTGCTAGACGATTTTATCTAGCTTAGGAAGGACCTCTAGCATTAATAAGGCTTCAAAATATCTCAACAAACCCTTTTAACTACCACAAGTCCTTCCTAAGCTGCATAATATCGTCTAAATATAGCTAGAATAAAAGATAACAGACGTTGCTGGTATTCAAAGGGTTAATTAGCGATGTAGCTGTTTCTCTTTTTGCAATAAAAATAAAGAACACCTCACCAAACTCTCCCTACCCATGACCAGTATTTCAAAGATTGACAGCCAAGTTACCCCCACGATTATGCATCTCCTTTCACACATCACAGAAAACGAAATCGACTTTGCCGGAGTAGGAGTAACTACGTACAATCGCGCTAATAAGTGATGTCTCGGCACCAAGTATGTTTTGATCAATAATTGGTATCAGCAATATCTAAGCTTCATTTCTTCATATCGAGTGAAATACACACACATATTCTTACGCTTACCTACCCTATTCAACATCTGACAGACATTAATACTGCACAGAGCAAGCCAAACGTAATGACAGCTGTGACATGACTTGTTAGCGTGACTGTACCTATAGTATATACTACATGGTGTAAATCATGCAGTAATGAAGACTTACTCGGTTATGGTGAATCAGTAACCCCTTCAACACGAACCAACACCACCCACTACACTACATGGCAACACATCCACAGACACCAAGACATATTAAAACAACACCCAGCACACGCTATCACACACAAATACTATCTTCTCTCCCTCCCTGCCCACCCCAAACCAGCTTCCAGAAGCACACGCCGTTCCATCCACTCACTCATAAACAACACGCAGCTGCAGGCACAACCTCCTGAAATCCATCCTTCTGAATCCTCCCTTCCTCGCGAGGACAGAGTCCACCTGGCTAGGCTGAGATGCGGACACCATCCAGCCCTTCTGAGCTATCAGAAGAGACTGGATGACTCCGTCGTCGACTCCTGCCCAGGTTGTAACACAGCACCCCATACTATTAAACACATCATAGAAGACTGCATTTCACACAACCACTTACGCCAACAACACAATCTACACTCCTTGAGAGCTCTGTGGGAAAGCCCGACTGTGGCCATGGCCTTCCTTAGGGACTCAGGGCTGTTCGGCCAGGCAGCTTAGGGAACAACAACAACACGATGACGTATTATTCATCATATTCTGGCTACCTCTAGACAATTATTTTTACTTAAAATTTTCCTCTAGGACTCGAAGGGGTAAATACGGTATCATTAAACCCTCAGAGT
Organism: Paralithodes platypus; assembly: GCA_032716605.1. Classification (NCBI taxonomy): domain Eukaryota; kingdom Metazoa; phylum Arthropoda; class Malacostraca; order Decapoda; family Lithodidae; genus Paralithodes; species Paralithodes platypus. Next base: position 40,586,287 of record CM064514.1, read on the forward strand.
AACATATGCGACGTCCAGCCAACCAATGAAGTCAACCAGTGATTGTTAATCATATTAAGGAGATGGAGATATTCACTTCCAAGTAGTATTTCTCCATCTCTTTAATATATATAGGAGATGGTTAGATATTCTTTATCGTGCCGTGGTGTAGTTGATAAAGCATGGACTCTAGTCTTGACTATCCGTGTTTCGAATCATATATATATATATATATGTATATACTGTATATATGGCATACCAAAGTCGCAAGAAAATATGCGGCCCAAATGCACAAGTCCCCTTTCCCAGCGGCTCAAATAACCAAGTCTCACCCCCCAGCACCAGGTAAAAAGTCACGACAGAAAACGCAGCTACAGCCCGCTTGGTCCCCTCCTCACAAATCACAACAAACAAACTCAATCCCCCACCATCCCCAAGAGGCGGCGTTTCTCCCAGGACCCCAGCATGACGTCACGCACCCAGGCCGGCCGCGGATTGGATGGCCGGAACCTCACCTCCACCAATCCCAGCGAGCTGACGTCATCACCAGGGACGCCACCTGACTGGTCGATAGGGGGGATCCTACAGCGTATCCGGAGGGCTCTTTCATTGTTCTCCCCCCTAGCACCCTCGCCAGAACCACACCAGCCTACAGCACACCTCAGACCAACGCTTCACCGTGCCCTTTATCCATGTAACATACCTGCAGCAGAGAGCAACTGAGAAGTGAATAGGTAGGCCTATTCAGGCTAGTTATGGGAAATAACTCATCCCCCTCCCTGATATCTGAATGCTTACAGGCTTCTACAGTGTACCCTCTGGCCGGACTTCTGATATCAACGGCTAATCCCGAATCAGAAGATCTAGACTGCTCCCAGGCTCTAGGACCTTGAATGCTCTCAAGGTTCTTGGACCCCATTAGTCCAAGCTAGTAATAAAAGTGACTATTGCATAATTGTGACCAGGCCTTCAGGTCCCCTCTAACGTAATTAAATTATATTCCAGTTGCCTATTAAATACCCCGACACGCTATCCATAAAATTAATATTTCCACTATAGTTACATGTCTGTATAATAATAATAATAATAATAATGATGATAATAATCGGTTTATTTCGAGCCATTATGTTACCAGGCATCTGTGTAACTATGAGGGAAAAGCTCTGCCATACCCACACCTACACTAACTTCTAGCTAGGGAATTCCTCCACACATTCCGAGTCTCTTTGAGAGTATTCACCATTATTTACGTCTTTATAAAACGTGTTGTATAATATTTATCCTGAGTATCTTTTATGTTTATGACTGGTGCATATTGTATTATTGCTGCTATTATTCATGATTCTTATTGTTGATGCATTTACCTTATATACATAAACCTACAAATGCACATTACTACCTTACTTAAATAATAAAACTTGTACACCTGGCTCTTGTATCCTCTCAACACTTCCCCCTCGGTAAAACGGAACCCGTGACAGATAGTTTGACTGTGTGGCTACTCCTGGTGGTAGTCGGCATCTTAAGGGGAGGCAGTTGGTTTTTCTGGACCCCATTGTCCCTCATGTTTAGCATATTAGTTTTGAGGTTTTATGACATTCTCCCCATTAGTTTGGCGATTTTCAGACCTTTTGCCCCATTTCTTTGTCAATATCAAGACCTTTCCTGACATTTAGGTGTCGATTATTTTCCTGGCGAGCGATAGCGAGCCTGTATTTGAAGAGGAATCGGCCTTCGGCCGTGAATTTTTCTACCGAAAAATGTACAGATTTATATCGAAGTGGGCGTTTTTTTAAGTTTGATAGAGGTTTAGAGAGCAAAGTAAACCCCCTCCTTAAACCATTGAGCCGAATCAGTAAATTATGCCGCACAATACCGTCTGAGCTCCCTTATTATATTTAAGGAATACTGATTGTAAAGAAAGCAAGCTATTGTATGTTCATGGAAGTAGTAAGATAACTCGTTACTTATATCTTTGTTATTAAAAAATATCTAGTTAAGGAGACATTTGTTTGCTGAAGCTCAATGGCTATTTCAACTTGATTTTTAGGAACCTTTCCTAACATTCTTTGGCATATTGAAAGTTGCTTATCTTGATAAATAATTAATGAGTATATTAAGGGGAAGCAGACCGTTTGTTTGGTCATTCATTCCTTTATTTCTTAGTTTCCTCACTAGACCTCCATCAAGCTTAAAACAAAAAACCCTAGACCCCCCTTCAAGATAAAATTGTACATTGTTCGATAGAAAAATGTGCCGGCCGAAGGCCAGTTCCTCTTAAAATTTCAGGCTCGCTAACGCTCGCCAGGAAAAAATCGACACTAAATGGCACGAAAGGTCATAAAATTAACAAAGAAATGGGGCAAAAGGTGTTAAAATCGCCAAACTAAATGGAGCGAAAATCATAAAATCTGAAAACTAATGGGGTTAAACATGAGGGAGAATGGGGGGTCCAGAAGAAAAAACAAACTATCCCCTTTTAAGGTAATTAATGGGAATGAATAGGACAATTCCATGAACGTATCCAGGTAATTCTCACATCACGTTCCCCGTCACTCCTCACCTGAACTATACTCTGTTTCTTTTCGAATAGCGATAAATTGAATCCCTTAGTAGCTAATTTCTCGATACTTATATTGACAAATATGAAACTAATATGTCTTTGCATCATTTTAAGACCAAGTTGATATAATTAGCACCATTGTTTTACTTCATAATCTTCAAATTAACGGAGAAATCTTGATGGGAACTTTGCAATTTACCATCAGTTGACAAGAAACAGACTACAGTATCCCACTCCATGCCAGGTGTGTTGGAAATACATATACCGCAGTTCATGCGAATAATCTAATACATTTATTTCACTCCCAACCCCAAACACCTCGCAATGAAATTAATGTAGGCATGTGATCTTCCTGGGATTTGAACCTGGGTTACCACATGCAGATCATAAACACTCTACACCATCAAGACAGTTAAAGGTTAAGTACATGACTACGATTTTACATCCATTTATCGAATACTGGATATCAATCCAATCATGTACTCAGACCCAACTACACGCTGTTAAGCCTAATGTTTAATTGAAAAGAAAGAACAATGCCAGGTATTTTGCCAAAGCATGTCGCTCCCGCAGATGAAAAACTGTCAGTGTGAAGCAAGCCATTTGTTAACCCTTGCTGTACCGGTGACTTCCTTTGCATTATGTTCTGGCAACTATTAGACGATTTTATTCAGCTTAAGAAAGATGTCCACCCAATAAAAGGCTACAGACTATGTCAATTAATTCCTTTAGCTAGTATATATCCTTCCTAAGCTTCATAAAATCGTCCAAATGAAGTTGAAATAAAAACAATAAGAAGTCGCCGGTACAGAAGGGGTTAACATAAAAGGTGTGTGCCTGAGAATATAGATAGATAGATATATAGATAGAGGTCGCTCCCGCAGCTTAAAAAAAATCAGTGTGCAGCAAAGCCATTTGTTACAAGACAGTACTATTGGGTACTGTTATCTGTTATAATGTTAATGAGTACCGTATTACGCTACATTACCAATATAATATATCGAGGAGTTAAGTGAAAGCGAGAGAACAAGGGCAAAAATGCTTATTGTGCTTTGTTACAGTTCCGCTGTTGGTTAATAAATGCTTGGTACCAATAATAGTTTTAAGAAGAGATGGGGTTTCCTGCCACCCCTTCTTCCTCATGTTTAGCCCCATTCCTTTTCAGATTTTATGACGTTCGGCCCATTAGCTTGGCGATTTTAGGACCTTGTGCCCCATTCTTTGGCACTATTAACACTTTTCGTGTCATTTAGGTGTCGATTTTATCACTCGCCAGCGAGCTAGTAATCTAATTAAAACTTTGGCTGCGGGCATATTTCCGTCATATTAGGGCTCATTCAGGCACTCATGATTTATTAGGCAAGTGTCTGAATGAAATTAAATGTATTCAGCCAAAATCTAGAAAAGAATAGCTTCAAAATGACACCAAAACGAGCTTTGTAGCTTGCGGGCTTTACCCGCATCGCTACCATAGACATTCGCTAATGTCTCGCTACATTTGCACAGTGCCGTGGCCGGCTGGCTGGAGGAAGGACGTGTGGCCTGTTGCGCTCCCGCTCCCTCGCACTCAATTCTACAGGATTTAAGAGGCTTTAAAAACCTGTAAATTGCCATGGCGTTCTGGAACGTTTCCCACCGGCAATTGGTTAAAGAGGAACTGGCTTTCGGCCGGGACATTTTTCTATCGAAAAACGTTCAAATTTATCTTGAAGAAGGGTCTTGGGCGGGTGTTTATTAAGCTTGATGGAGGTCTAGGTAGGAAACTAAAATAATAATAATAAGATACATAAATGAGGAAATAAATACGCCCATCTCCCTTTAATATACAGTTGGTAACAATAATAATTATATTCTTAACAATTCCCACTCCCTCAACCGTTACACACACTGATTGTATCCGCCTGTCACGGCCAGTCTGCGGTTGGCTCTCGTCCGGTTTAACCCTTTGAATACCAGCGACGTGTGTTATTTTATATTCTAGCTACATGTAGACGATTTTATGAAGCTTAGGAAGGATATGTAGTAGCTAAAACGATTAATTTGAGATTGTCTGTAGTCTTAATGGGTAAAAGTCCTTCCTAAGTTAAGTAAAATCATCTAATAGTCTCCAGATTATAATGAATAGGACGACACCGGTACTGTACGGGTTAACCCCTTCACACGTATTCTTCATCATACACTGGTTACCATTAGACGATTTTTTTTAGCTTATAATTTACCTCTAAGACTCAAAGGGGTAATCACGAGCACAATAAACCCTCTGAATAATATAGACCCTACTTAAACTGAAGAAAATCGTCTCGTTTATCCAGAATAAAAGGTAAAAAGACGTCATCGTACTGAAGGGGTTAAGAAGATAGTGGCTAGTGTTTTGGTCTATAAATTCATGTATTCATATATGGTTTAGTTTCCTCGCTATGCCCCCATCAAACTTAGCAAACAAAAAAACTAGACCCCCATTCAAGATAAATTTGTACATTTTTCGGTAGAAAAATGTCCCGGCCGAATGCCGATTCCTCTAATTACAAGCTCGCTATCGCTTGCCAGGAAAATTTGAAACGAAAGGTCTTAACATTGACAACGAATTGGGGCGAAAGGTTTTCAAATCGCCAAACTAATAGGCCCAACGTATTTAAACCTCAAAATAATGGGGCTAAACACGAGGGAGAAAGGGGTCCTGAAAAACTACCCTTCTCCCCTTAAGAGCAGATATTTATTTATCGATATTATTTATTTATTAATTTCTTTATTTATTCATAAATTTATGTATATATTTATCTATTTATTTATTCATATGTGTAGTATTTATCTACATACATTATATATTGTTAGTATCCTACTTAGACCTCCATCAAAAACAATACCCCCAAGACCCACCTTAAAGATAAATTTGTGCATTTTTCGGTAAAAAAAAGGACCCAGCCTAACGCTTGCCAGTAAAACATCGGCACCTGGTGCGAAAGGTCTTAATATTTACAAAGAAATGGGGCAAAGGTCCTAAAAACGACAATTTAATGGGGCAAACGTCTTTAAATCTCAATACTAATGGGGCTAAACATTAGGGAGAAGGGTGTCCATAAATAGCAACCATCCCCCCTATAACTATGCTTTCCCTTCCCAGCGCCCGGTACTGAACGAAATACTATGGGGGATGAGCGTTGTTTATAGAGAGTATAACACGGATTTAACCCTTACAGTACCGGTAACGTCCTTCTCGATATATTCTGTTAACTATCAGACGATTTTATTCAACTTAACAAGAGGCTCCAGCAAGTAACAGGCTTCAAACTACTCAATTAACCATTTTAACTACCACATATCCTTCTAAAAACTGCATAAAAACGTATTAATATAGTTACAATGATATTCAAAAGACGCCGCTGGTACAGAAGGGATTAACACTTGAAGGGGGTCTAGAGCTTTTTATTTTATTTGTTCAGCTTGATGGAGGTCTAGGGAGGAAAATAAAACAATGATAAGTAATTAAATAAATAAACCAATAATAAATAAATACATAAATATAAATAAATCAATAAAGTACAAATAAATAAATAAATAAATAAATAAACTCTTGATAAATAAATAAATAAATAAATAAATAAATATATAAACTCTTGATAAATAAATAAATAAATAAATAAATAAACTCTTGATAAATAAATAAATAAATAAATAAACTCTTGATAAATAAATAAATAAATAAATAAACTCTTGATAAATAAATAAATTAATTAATTAATAAACTCTTGATAAATAAATAAATAAATAAATAAATAAACTCTTGATAAATAAATAAATAAATAAACTCTTGATAAATAAATAAATAAATAAATAAACTCTTGATAAATAAATAAATAAATAAATAATAAATATATAAACTCTTGATAAATAAATAAATAAATAAATAAATAAACTCTTGATAAATAAATAAATAAATAAATAAACTCTTGGTAAATAAATTAATTAATAAACTCTTGATAAATAAATAAATAAATAAATAAATAAACTCTTGATAAATAAATAAATAAATAAATAAATAAACTCTTGATAAATAAATAAATAAATAAATAAATAAACTACTAAATATACCGTACCCGCTTAACCCTTTGAGTACCAGGGACGTCCTTTTCCTCATATTCTGGCAACTATTAGACTATTTTATTCAGCTTAGGAAGGATCTCTAGCAATAATCAGGCTTCAAACTATCTCTACTAACCCTTTCAACTACCACAGCTCCTTCCTAAGCTGCATACTATCGTCTAAATATAGCTAGAGTATAATATAACACACGTCGCTGGTACTCAGGGGTTAAGACTACCCCCCTACGGCTTGGTCTTCGCTAGGAGCCGTTCCAGGAAGAAGATGAGAGTGGCGACAGCAAAACAAGGGACTATAACGATGAAGGCTCCCTGTAGATGGTCCAGCGTCAACACCCCGTCACCACGCTCCTGAAAAACAATAGATGGTTCATTGGGTTTATTATTATTATTATTATTATTACATGGGAGCGAAAGGTCTTAAAATCGACAAACTAATGGGGCAAACATCTTAAAATCTGAAAAATAATGGGGTTAAACATGAGGAAGAAGGGAGGCCAGAAAAGCGACCCATCTCCCCTGAAAATAAGTATTTATCTAACTACGCCCTTGGTGCAACAGTGAGGGTCAAATTGTAAACTACTTATACTCTGTCTATTCAACTGACAGTAAACTGCAAAGTTCCCATCAAGATTTCTCCGTTATTTTGACGATTTTGTTGTGACATATGGTGCTAATTCTATAAACTTGGTCGTAATATGATGAAGAGACAGAGTAGTTTCATATTTTTCCATTAAGTATCGAGAAATTAACTGCTAAGGGATTCACTGTATCGTTTGCTGAAAAGAAACAGAGTATAGCTCGGGCATAGGCTGAGAGCCTGCACATTCTACCACTGAACACGGTGAGGCCCGTGAGGTCTTGTTCCAGTCTAGCGAGTGAGACATGCGAAGCACCCATTCACGGCTCGAAGCAACTCCATCTCTGAAGCTGCTTCGTCTCTGCACTTCACCGTCTCATCCCCAGACTCGGACCCTCACTCTCAGAACACCACCTATTGAGCAATCAACTCACTAGGCATTGCCCCCCTGTAGCATATTTTGAATATGAGAATATTCATACAGTGCTATTTAACCCCTTCAGACTCATATGACGCAGAGGTTGCCAGATTAGCAATAAGAAATAGAGTTCTCTCACTCTTATAATTACCTCTCCAAAATTAGTTTTCTGCCCACAGCTAACTCAAAGACAACTGCAGAGGTTGAAGTAACTAAACTAAAGGTTTCTAAATACCCCTGATGGTAACAAAGGTTTTAAAGTATCCCAGGCTCAAAATCGCGTCATATGTCGGAGAGGGTTAATCAGGGAACAATGAGGGTATTTTTTTTTGGCATTTCGGTGTGCTGTGGTAATGCAATGAAACTAGGTATAGCACAAATTCCATCCCAATATTATCTTCCCATTGACATATTGGGATTCGAACCCGGGTCCATTGGATTACCAGTCCAGTGGCAAGACCACTCTGCCACACCTAATAGTCAGTTGTTGTTGTTGTTGTTGTTTCCCCAGGCTGTATGACCGAACAGCCCCAAGGTCCCAAGCAAGGCCAAGGCCATAACCAAGCACCCCCATAGAACCCTCCCTGCTTTACCACTAAGAATGCCCAGGCTTTGGCTCCCAATCTGCCAACCACGAGGTTGGCAGTAGAGAGGTCAGTCCACAGACGAGACGCCGCCACTTTAGATATAGAATATATATAATAAAAGGAACAGTCAGAGTAAGCTATGGGTATGGCAGAGAACGCTCAACTCTCACTCTGATAGACCAGCCCATCACCACATGACTAGAACCCAATCCTCTCAGCATCAACTAGGAAAGGCCCTAGAAGGCCGCCTTTGGCAGGGGGATAGCTCCCCTATTTCAACCTCTTTCGGGATTGGGCAACTGCCAGGAAGTTGACAGTATGTCTTGCTGTTATCTTACTATTATGCTGCGGTAGGTGAGGGTGGACATGTGAGTCTGGTATATCTTGCCCAGGATGCCGGTCTCCACAAGGCGGTGAAGGCTGCTGGATATCAAGGAGGTGTAAGGGGTGTTGAGCCGAAGAAACCAGGACATGTGGTCTTGGTACATCTGTGGAAGATGACAATAATAATTTCTAGCTTAATCATATGTTTGGACTATTTCATAAACCTTAGAGATGGTGTCCAACCTCTCTTGTGAATCATTTGTACACACTTTCCGTAGGTTCAGCAGTAGAAGAGGTTACCCTGATCTCATGCTGAGTGATAATGCCACCACATTCATAAGCGGAGCCAATACATTAACCCATACTATACCAGCCTATTTTACAATTTATGTCACCCTCAGTACCAGGCCTATATGAAAAAAACATAGTGACGTTCACGAAAGACAGCTAATAACTGACTCAAGAGGGTGAAAGCGGACGTCCCTGTGCTTGAGCAGTGTTGCCAATAGTTAGCAGAAGGCCTATGCTTGATCTTAGCGAAAACCGCTCGCTATTAGCAGAGAAAAACAAGCGTAAATCGATCGTAAATTAGTAACGAGACTCTCTCGTCACTCGTACTGGCGCGTAACTTTCAGGGTGACGAGACTCTCTCATCGCCGGTACAGCTTGGGTTAAGGGAGTTGATAAATGATCCCGGGTTAAAATGTACTCTAGCGGATATCAAGTGTGGGTGGTGGTTCATACCGGCCAGGGCACCAGGGTTCAGTGCCATATGGAAGCAAGTCACCGGCATCCTAAAGGCTGGCTTGAAGAAGATAATGGGTTGAGCTTTGGTTACTTCAGAAGAACTGAGTTCGTTGTTGTTAGAACTTGAAGCCACAGTCAACGATTGCCCACTTGAAGATCCCCTACCCATCACTCCTTCACAGCTGGTGTATAAGCTTTCCTATGTCAGAAATCATGGAAGATTATCTAACCGACGTCAAGTGGCGTAATAACATCTCCATCAACCAACGCTTCCTATATGTTACCAAGTTATCACATGACTTGTGGAAAAGGTGGCGTACTGATTGTTTTATGTCACTCAGAGAACAACATCGTCATTTAATAATAAAAAAAGGAAGATATCGTCGGTTGACACAACTACCAATATAGATCTCCAGGGTCCATCTAAACTTGCAATGATACTAAATTTTCCGACCAGTGCATCTATGTAAATGGAAATAATATTTTGGTGCATTCAAGGGTCTGAGGGCCTAGTAGACACCAAGCCATTAATTATTATAGCACTCTAAACTAGTTGGAATGGATTAACTAATAATACACCTTTCAATGATCAAGGTCTAATTCATGTTGGAGGACAGATCACAAATTAATGTGTACTTGATGGCTGGTTCTGCGAGGGTGAGTCAATTGTCACATACCCTTCTTACCGCAAATAATTTGGTGACAATTAACTCTGAATGATGTGACGTCACCCAATTGATGTCTTACTGTATGATGTGACATCACTCGACCACCATGGGTTAAACTCTACTCATATATCCGACATGCCTACATATTTTAGAGTGAAGCTGCATTGATTCGTCTTTTTTCTTCCGACATTAGTTTGGTCTAGGTTGGTGATACATGGTTGCTGGCTTGCTATTGCTCGCCAGGAAAAATCGATACCTGGATGGGAATAAACGTCTTAAAGAAGTAGGCTGAATGGGGCAGAATGGATATAACCCAGAGAGAGAAAAAAAATAACGTCAAATGACCTACAAATACCAGCGCCAAAACCCACCTTCTCATCCATAAGATAAGTAATCTTGGCCATGCCGTGTAAATGTTGGAGGAAGACAGTGTAGTCAATGGAGTCAGTGACGGAGTGGGTGTTGTTGGCTACCCCCGTCATGAGCCGCGTGAACAGATCCGGGATAACCAGAGGCTCCAGGAATAGCTTGTCCCCGAGAGCCTCGTACACTGGGTTGGTGGAAGCCTTAAGAGCCGCGGGAACGAAGCCGCCATAATCCATCATAGAGGGTCTAGATGAGGAAGAATTATTTTAGAATTATTGCAATGTATAAAGTGGGAGTAATTTTGTGATAAAGAATTAGAATGAAACAAACAACCAAAACAGGAACCGCGCAATTTAAAGAGAAAAAGAAAGTTGAAGTAACGAAGAAAGAGGATGGAAACACAACACCATCAAGTGCCAACATTACCACCCTTGCCACCACACCACCGAAGAAAGAAGACACAAGCGCCACACCACCAGAGTGCGCCCGAGTCACCTCCATCACACCCGCACTTCCCCCAACACCAGGAAAGAACATCATAGTCACCATTAACAATCCGGGCAGCGACAGAAACAAGAAGGACCGGAAGGAAGGCAAAGCAAGCAAGACTTTGCATAAGTCTTACATCATCACGCGCCCTTCTTTCTCCAAGCCGCGCCACTGCCACGACAGGGAAACCCTGAGGGGCTACCCCAGCCGCCCCAGACCCTCCTCACAGCACATCCGCCCTTCTTGTACCGAGAAGGAGCACCGGGAGTAACGCCACCATCATTAAGACTATGACAGACGAACAGGGATCAGTACAGTTGGAAAGCTCTTAAAATACATTTCACTGGAAGGTTTTTGAGATCTGGAAGATTTGGGCTATATATTCGGTAAGGTAACTAAAGCACTGGCATCAACTTAACTTACCGAAGATCTTTAGATCTTGGCTCTACAAAGAATTATTATTGAATCACCATGGTGGCACTTCAATATTAATTCCTCGCCTCGATCACCAGGAATTACTGTCGCTAGAGAAAGCTGCACTGACGTGCGCTCTAGTGGTAGTAAACCTAACCCCAATACGGCTTGTTAGAAGTTAATGCACTGGCAGTTGACTTCTCTCTAATTCAGGGCTCGTGAGATACTGTAGCACTGGCATAACAGCACTTTGCATAGAGTCCTTACGATATGCTGTCCTAGGCACTGGCGACAAGGCACGTATTCGTAAAAGGCCTAAATACAAACCCATCCAAAGTCCCTGGAAGTCTCTTATAAAGGTCAGGACAGTTAAATGAAGTTGGAGAGCACTGGCATCCCAACCCTCTTACATTAGTCTCATGATACGATATGTAGAGCACTGGCAGAACACACTCGTATTCATTTAAGACCCCAAACCCAAGAGTACCGTAAAGGTTCTTGATTAACGACTCTTATAAAGGTCAGGATAGTTGAGAGAGACAGTATAACACTGGTATAACTTCTCCTTACGTTAATCCGATATGTTACGTATAACACTGGTAGAACGTAACATATTCATTTAAGACCCCAAACCCAAGAGTTCTTCAACATCTTCCATCCTGCTGTCATCACCATACGACAGGACCACCACCACGGCCCAAGAACCTCGTCGGAAGTGCCACAGAAGTGCAACATCACCGGAAGTGCCTAGCGTCATCACCGGAAATGCATAGTGTCATCCCCCTGGAACTTATTTTGGATCCTCGATCGTGCTAGGAAAATTGTGTATATACCTATCCATGTCTGAATGTAACTCTGTACAAATATTTTAGTTACATTGAATAAGATACTCTATGCTTGTACTCTTTATTATATTTATCCTCTATTACCTTTGTGCATGTGTTCATGTGGTTTCAACTTCTCCAGTCGCGTAAGAACCTACCTAAATAGTCAAGTAATTAACCCAGCAAAAACCTGGCATAACAAAAATCACAATGTAGAAATAACGCATTGAAGATTTAGCAAAACATAATAATGAAATAATAAAAACATAAAACAGATTAAGACCTGCGGGAAAAGCGCTCGTGTTCTTAACGCCTTCACCACCATAACATAATTTTAGGAGATATCAATGTTCCACCACCAATGGCTCTCCTCTCATTTTACTGACCAACCTGATGAACAAGTCTACATCTTTTCTATCCTAAATGACCTAGAGCAGTTAGTTCAGCATCCCACCCGTATCCCGGACCGCCCTGGAGATCGGCCTAACATTATTGACTTAATTCTAACCTCTAACTCTTCTGCTTACACTGTAACTCTTCTCCCTCCGCTAGGCTTCTCCGATCATAACTTTATCTCTGTCACCCGTCCTGTCTCTCCAGTACGGCCTTCTGACCCCCACAGCCGGCGGCGCTTGTGGCATTTTGGCGCCGCTGACTGGGAGGCCCTTCGGCAGTACTTCTTTGATTTCACATTGAATGATTTTTGCTTCCGTGGCCGGGGACCTTCAGAGAATGACGAGCGCATTATTGAGGTAATCCCCCTCCCTTAACCCCTTCAGCACCATGACGCCTTTTTACCTTCGATTCTGGATAAAATTAGAAGATTTTATGCAGTTTAAGGACATATGTTACTAAGAGGGTTTATCGAGATCGTATTTACCCCTATGAGTCCTAGAGGTAGATTATAACCTAAAGAAAATCGTCTAATGGAAACCAGAATAGGATTGAAAGTATGCCATGGTGCTGAAGGTGCTAGCTACATCTTTCCATGTCATTCTCGGTCTGCCTCTCCCTCCATACCCTTCCACCTCACTATCACACACATTTTTGTCATGCTCTCACTCTCCATTCGCTCCACATGACTGAACCACCTCAAGGAATTCCTCTTGACACACTCCAGCACATCTACAGTATAGCCACATCACATCGTTCTCGTGTTAGGTGGATACAATAAATTAACATTTGTTTTTTTCTATACAGAAATTGAAATGTGATACGAGTATGATATGTAGATAAATATGGCAGTGACACGACACAAACATTATTTGCGAATAACCATGTGAAATATATGAAAAGGAACGAAATAAATTATATGTGTGATTTAGAATGTCACATATATAAAGGGAAAAGAATATCCTTACATGAGGTCTGATTCAACCAATTCTTTCACAGTTTGTATTCTCTTAGGGTAGGCGGGCACGGTGAGCACAGACATAAGGTTGCTTATATAGGCCGCCGCCAGGATATCCACCGATAACCACCAGAAGATGAGCCAAACCCTCGCCCACGGGAACACCTTAACCCTTCTATCGTCCATGGTCTGACCCAACAGGCCGGACATCACCTGAGGAAAACGAAATTAAATTTACAGGTGCTGTACAGTTAACTTAAATCATGCATATCAGTCAAATAGCACATTCAGTGGTAGTAGTAGTAATACTTTGTTCCCAAGACTGCATGGACGAACAGCCCCGAGCTCATAAAGAAGGCCACGGAGACCGGATTTTCCCACATGGCTCTCAAAGAATGTATATTGTGTTATTGGCATACGTGGTTGTGTGCAATGAAGTCTTCCATAATGTGTTTGATAGTGTGCAGTGTTGTGTTACAGCCCGGACAGGTATCCTGGCCGGAGTCATCCAGCCTCTTCTGATAACTCAGAAGAGCTGGATGGTGCCCACATCGCAGTCTAGCCAGGTGGACCCTGTCCTCACGGGAAAGGAGGGTTTCTGAGGAATGGACTTCATGATTGTGTGTGTATGTGTGTGTGTGTGTGTTATGGGGAAGTAGTTTATGGTGATGTGATGGATATGGCGGTGTTCTGTCCAATTTGTGAGAAGGGTCGGTCGCTGTTGATTTGGCAGGGGCTAGTTTGAGTCTGTTTGTGGTGAACCAGTTGAGGTACGGTTGAAGGAGTTATCCGGCTGTGTTTCCGTCTCTATTTTACAAGTGAGTGCTAAGTCGTCTGCGTAAGAGACTGTTTGTATCTGGGGTGTGTAGGGTATGGGTAGGCCGGGCATGTATAGGTTGAAGAGTGTTGGTGATAAGATGGATCCCTGAGGGACACCATTTGTAAAGTTTCTGGTGTTCAATGACTGGCTGGCACATGTTATATGAACACATCTGCCTGCTAGATAGTTGGCCAGCCATTTTTTTGTGTTATTGTGCATGTTTGTGTTGAGAGTTTTATTTCTAAGATTGTAGTGGGGAATGGAACAAAAGCTTTACTAATGTCAATTGTAACGAAAAGTGTTCTATGTGCTGGTCTAGCTGAATTGATGCCGCCAAAAACATCTTGTGCGAGGTCTGTAACAAAGGTGATTGTGGAGTGTAGTAGCATAAAGCCGTGTTGTGATCTATCAAGGGTATTATGAGGTGTGGTTAGTTGGAGTATAAGGCGTTCGGCAACTTTTGAGGGGGTGCAAAGGAGAATGATGGGGCGGTGTGAAGAGGGTAGTGTGGGGTCTTTGTCGGATTTGGGGATTGTGATAATGATACCATGCTTCCGGATGTTGGGTATTTTGCTGTGTGAATAGCTGTAGTTTGATATGTTGGTGAGTGTTTGAATGCCTTGTGGTCGCAGGTGTCTAAGGTGTATGTTACTTATGTTGTCTGGGGTGCAGGCAGATGAGTGTTTGAGGTTGTTGATGATATGCTTCATCTGACTGTTAATGAAGGGTGCATAGTACGGGTCTGTGGGGAATTGTCGCTTACGTCGGGTGACTCATCGATTTTCGTAGTTGGGGCTTAGATGGCTGACTCGTGAGAAGTGATTAATGAGAATGTTTGCATGTTGCTTGTTTGAAGGTATGGTGTCTGTTGTTGTGATGGCAGCATGTGATTGTGTTGTGTTGCTGTTAGAAAGTGTTACGCCGTTTAGTGTTTTGTAGAGTTTACTGGTTTTTGTTTTGTAATCAAGTGTTTGGAGGTAACTATTCCAATTTAGTGTTTGTTGTTCTAGCATTTTGTTGTTAATTTGAGTGTTTAGTGCTTGTGTTTGTTGTGCAGTGTCCTGTGTGTGGGGCGTTGGGGAGTTTTTAAGGGGGGATGGGCTGGTTTTTATGGCCCCCTTCTCCCTCGTGTTTAGCCCCATTGGTTTTTAGATTTTAAGACCTTCGGCTCATTAGTTTGGCATTTTTAAGACTTTACGCCCCATTTCTTTGTCAAATATTAAGGCCTTTCGTGCCATTTAGGTGTCGATAATTATCTGGCGAGCGTTAGCGAGCCTGTAATTTTAAGAGTAACCGGCCTTCGGCCAAGACATTTTTCTACCAAAAAATTTACAAATTCATCTTGAAGGGGGATCCTGGAGACGTTTTTTAAGTTTGATGGAGGTCTAGGGAGGAAACTAGAAAAATAATATATACATGAAAAAAATCAACCAAAAAGTGAACCAGCCTCCCTTCAGTGTTTCGCATTGTCTTATGAGGTATTTAATTTATGGTGTAAATTAGAGGTTGTGTTGCCTCCAGTTACCCCTAGGGATGTGTTTTGTGTCTGAGTTTTGCATAATTGTGTTGAAGTTGTGTACAGCGTACGTCATGTTTGTGATTTTGTACTGTTTAGAGTTTCGAGGTGCTGTTCTATCTCAGTTGTGAAAGATTCCCAGTTGATTTTTTAATAACTATACCCTATTTCTTTTCAACTGACGGTAAATTGCAAAGTTCCCATCAAGATTTTTCAGTTATTTTGAAGATATTGTATTGAAATATGGTGCTAATTATATAAACTTGGTCTTAATATGATGCAGAGACATATTGTTTATATAATTTTCCATTAAGTATCGAAAAATTAACTGCTAAGGGATTCAATTTACCGTCAGATGAAATGAGACAGAGTATAGTGTATGTGTATCTGTGGCCAGCTGGGGTGATTCTGGTATTGGTGGTGATAATGAGACAGAGTATAGTGTATGTGTATCTGTGGCCAGCTGGGGTGATTCTGGTATTGGTGGTGATAATGAGACAGAGTATAGTGTATGTGTATCTGTGGCCAGCTGGGGTGATTCTGGTATTGGTGGTGATAATGAGACAGAATATAGTGTATGTGTATCTGTGGCCAGCTGGGGTGATTCTGGTATTGGTGGTGATAATGAGACAGAGTATAGTGTATGTGTATCTGTGGCCAGCTGGGGTGATTCTGGTATTGGTGGTGATAATGAGACAGAGTATACTGTATGTGTATCTGTGGCCAGCTGGGGTGATTCTGGTATTGGTGGTGATAATGAGACAGAGTATAGTGTATGTGTATCTGTGGCCAGCTGGGGTGATTCTGGTATTGGTGGTGATAATGAGACAGAGTATAGTGTATGTGTATCTGTGGCCAGCTGGGGTGATTCTGGTATTGGTGGTGATAATGAGACAGAGTATAGTGTATGTGTATCTGTGGCCAGCTGGGGTGATTCTGGTATTGGTGGTGATAATGAGACAGAATATAGTGTATGTGTATCTGTGGCCAGCTGGGGTGATTCTGGTATTGGTGGTGATAATGAGACAGAGTATAGTGTATGTGTATCTGTGGCCAGCTGGGGTGATTCTGGTATTGGTGGTGATAATGAGACAGAGTATACTGTATGTGTATCTGTGGCCAGCTGGGGTGATTCTGGTATTGGTGGTGATAATGAGACAGAGTATAGTGTATGTGTATCTGTGGCCAGCTGGGGTGATTCTGGTATTGGTGGTGATAATGAGACAGAGTATAGTGTATGTGTATCTGTGGCCAGCTGGGGTGATTCTGGTATTGGTGGTGATAATGAGACAGAGTATAGTGTATGTGTATCTGTGGCCAGCTGGGGTGATTCTGGTATTGGTGGTGATAATGAGACAGAGTATAGTGTATGTGTATCTGTGGCCAGCTGGGGTGATTCTGGTATTGGTGGTGATAATGAGACAGAGTATAGTGTATGTGTATCTGTGGCCAGCTGGGGTGATTCTGGTATTGGTGGTGATAATGAGACAGAGTATAGTGTATGTGTATCTGTGGCCAGCTGGGGTGATTCTGGTATTGGTGGTGATAATGAGACAGAGTATAGTGTATGTGTATCTGTGGCCAGCTGGGGTGATTCTGGTATTGGTGGTGATAATGAGACAGAGTATAGTGTATGTGTATCTGTGGCCAGCTGGGGTGATTCTGGTATTGGTGGTGATAATGAGACAGAGTATAGTGTATGTGTATCTGTGGCCAGCTGGGGTGATTCTGGTATTGGTGGTGATAATGAGACAGAGTATAGTGTATGTGTATCTGTGGCCAGCTGGGGTGATTCTGGTATTGGTGGTGATAATGAGACAGAGTATAGTGTATGTGTATCTGTGGCCAGCTGGGGTGATTCTGGTATTGGTGGTGATAATGAGACAGAGTATAGTGTATGTGTATCTGTGGCCAGCTGGGGTGATTCTGGTATTGGTGGTGATAATGAGACAGAGTATAGTGTATGTGTATCTGTGGCCAGCTGGGGTGATTCTGGTATTGGTGGTGATAATGAGACAGAGTATAGTGTATGTGTATCTGTGGCCAGCTGGGGTGATTCTGGTATTGGTGGTGATAATGAGACAGAGTATAGTGTATGTGTATCTGTGGCCAGCTGGGGTGATTCTGGTATTGGTGGTGATGATGATCGGAAGGTGGTCAGAACTTAAGGGGGGTGACCTGTTTTTGTTCTGTCCTTTTCTATCTTTCTCTGGCTTGTATCCATTTGGCCCCATTCAGCCTACTGTTTTAAGAAGTTTATCCCCATCCAGGTGTCAATTTCTTACTGGTGAGCGGTAGCGAACTAGCATATTTTTTATTTTTGTTAGACAGCAGGCTAAATTTGTAAATTTTTCGATAGAAAAATGTCTCCGGCGAAGCCGGATTTCTTCATATAATGCTGGCTCGCTATCGCTCGCCAGGAAGAAATCGACAACTAGATGGGGATAAACGTCTTAAAATAGTTGGCTGAATGGGGCCAAATGGATACAAGCCAGAGAAAGAGAGAAAAGGACAGAAATAACAAAAAGCAGGTCACCCCCCTTAAGGGGAGATGGGTCACTTTTCTAGACCCCCTTCTTCCTTATGTTTAGTCCTATTAGTTTTCAGATTTTAAGATGTTTGCTCTATTAGTTTGTCGATCTTAAGACCTTCCGCCCCATATCCTTGTCAACATTAAGACCTTTCGTGCTAGTTAGGTGTCGATATATTTCTTGGCGAACGATAGTGAGCCTGTAATTTTTGAAGAACCGTCTTCGGCCTTGCTACCGAAAAATTTATAAATTAATCTAGAAAGGGGATCTAATGGATGTTTTTTTAAAGTTTGATGGAGGTCTAGGGAGGAAACTAGAAAAATAATATATATATGACAAAATCGACCATCCCCCCTTAAGGTTTTGTCCACAAGTTAACTCCTTGAGGATCTAAGACACATTTGTACATTATATTTTGGTTATCAGTAGACGATTTGATGCAACTTAGGAAGGATATCTAGGAATCAAAGGGATACATACCATCTCCATTCACTCTTTAGCTCCCATACGTTCACCCTAAGTTGAAAAAAATCGTTTAATGATAGTCTGAATTGTCAAAGGGGTAATACTAATCGAGTATAGTCACCTATAAAATCGTCTAATGATAGCCAGAATAAACTGTCAAAACGCGTCATAATCCTCAAAGGGTTAATATAAATCGAGTATAGTATATAATATTAGTTGTTGAGAAATGAGCTGGTAAGAGAGTAATCTGTCCGCCAAGTTACATATAAAGCAAGCATAGGTACCAGACGCAGAGACATACTGTAGTAGGTTCATATCATGTTTCCATTAGTTATCGAGAAATGAGCTGGTAAGAGAGTAAACTATCCGCCAAGTTACAAAAAATCGAGTATAGTCACCTTGAGAGCGATGTCCAGAGGGTCGTCGACGTGGTGGAGGTGTTGGACCATGATAGCCAGAGTAGAGGCTGATATTATGGTGGTCACGATGATCATGCCCCAGGTCACGGTGCTGAAGGGGTATAAGATATTCTTCGAGCGAGGCATGGGAGGCGGTATAAGCAAAATTGTAGCAAAACTGTACCTCCAGTACGGGTATACATAGTCAAAATCTTCGAATCTATCCAAGTCCAATTTCATGGAGCTGACAACGACATGCCCGTCTCCGTACATTAAATCGCCTAACATTCCTGACCAGGTTCCGTTTATTTTAGTTCCCCATACTATTAGATCGAGAGGATTGGGTTTTGCGGTAAAATTATACTTTTCCCCAATTACCTGCAAAGCGTCTAAGTTAGCGCCAATACATTCAGTAAGATCCTCGTTCATATACATAAACGGTTGGTCATAACAACTTACTGGGACGTTCAGTATTTTACCAGCAAAGTTTAGATAACGGTGAAGAAATAGTGACCCGCGATTATAGAACTGTTTCATAGTTCCATGTTCCCAGCGGTGCTTTAGTTCGTGTTGGTAGGCTGGTGTAGGCCATTAATCTCTGGCGGCCGCCTTGAACTACGGGTTGCAGCAACAAGATGAACTGTGAACGCTGGATGACAGGCAGACTGACTATGGTCGTGGTGTTGAGGTTCTGGTCCAGACAGAACAGGACGATATAGTTTGGGTTCCAATGTTTGTTATTTTCGAGGAGTAGAAGAAAGGCGGTTGGGTCATTGTAAAAGAGAATAAGAGCCGTGAGCAGAGAACCTTTGGTGACGCGGGTTGGACGGGTGGTGTGAAGGAGTGAATGTTGGGTGGCCAGAAATATCGGTGTGAGTGAAGTTCCAGCCTCCGCCACGACCTGACCCAAGTCCAGCAGACGCTGACTGTGGTCGTCACTCACCAGCAGGAGATCTTGGCCACGCAGCGGTCCTGACACCAACCCCAGCAGGGCTGACTCGAACATCTCACGGCTCTCTGTGGGAATAGTATACGGATACTTAGCAGAACACAAGCATTAGTATTATTATTTTTTTACAGATCAGTTATGCTTTTCTGTGTTACTATTAACCCTCTCACGTTTTTTACGCAATTTTGAGGCTATTAGGGATACTTTATAGCCTTTGTTACCATCAGGGGTATTTAGAAACCTTTAGTTTAGTTACTTCAACCTCTGCAGTTGTCTTTGAGTTAGCTGTGAGCAGAAAACTAATTTTGGAGAGGCAATTATAAGAGTGAGAGAACTCTATTTATTATTGCTAATCTGGCAACCTCTGCGTCATAAAAACGTGAAAGGGTTAAGTACTTGCCAATTACAACGACAGATAGAACTGTTACCTGAAAACTGGAAGAGTTGGTCAAGGAAGCCAGCCATGGCGGGGTGAGGCACCAGGAGGAGGAAGAGAAAGCCAAGTTGCCTGGAGGACAGCGCCATGGTGAGTGAGGCATCATCATCACCACCACCAAAACATTGATATTAACACCAACACAACAAGACCTTTACTACGATACTACAGCGCAGGTCAACATGCAATATTCACAATTTAATCTGGGTTGGGTGATGAGGTTCCTAAAACATGGCTTTGTTATTAATAACCGTTTTTAGAAGAAAAACATCGTGGTATATGTCATGAGAAGCCAAACAATCCCTTAAGGGGAGATTTTCACTTAAGGGATTTTTTTTCGAACCTCCTTCTCCCTCATGCTTAGCCCCATTAGTTTTTACATTTAAGACGTTCGCCCCATTAGTTTGGCAATATTAAGACATTTCGCCCAATTTCAGTCAATTTTAAGATCTTTCGTGCCATTTGGGTGTCGATTTTTTTCCAGGCGAGCGATAGCGAGCCTGTAATTTAGAAAGAACCGGCCTTCGGCCGGGACATATCTCTACCGACAAAAATTACAAATTTATATCGAAGGGGGTCTTGGGGGTAGTTATATCAAGCTTGATGGAGGTCGAGGAAGCAAACTAAAATTCACCCCTTAATATTCTCGGGCTTATGTTGTTGAAGATACCATTTAGTCAGAATATCGTATTAATGAAAAGAAACGGTTCCAAATGAAGATGCACTGACACAAACACAAGAATTAAATATACTGTAATTCAAGCCATTCTTATGTTGTGTGCCTCAATAGTAAGACAATTGTTATAGTAAGCAAGCAATGTGTGACTTTTGTATGTGCGGATAATTTGCTTGGGAAACAGTTATTAACTTGCTCATGTTTGAAGTCAGAATGGGGAGCAGTCAAAAGTGGTGTCCCCCAGGGATCTGTATTAGGTCCTCTGTTGTTTGTTATATACATAAATGACCTTGATTTAGGTATAACTAGTAGGATAAGTAAATTTGCAGACGATACCAAAATGGGGAGAACAATTGATTCAGATAGAGATATAGAGTGCCTCCAAACGGATCTAGATACCTTACACGAATGGTCAGTAAATTGGCAGATGAAGTTTAACATTGACAAATGCAAGGTATTAAAGATAGGGAAGATGCATACAAATGTTAAATATAAACTAGCTAATATGGAATTAGAAAACTCGAATTGTGAGAAAGATCTAGGTGTGTTTGTTAGCAATGATTTGAAGCCTAGACAACAGTGTATACGCGTTCGAAACAAGGCAAACAGGATTCTCGGGTTCATCTCTAGGAGTGTGAGTAACAGAACTGCTGATGTTATCTTAAAACTTTACTTGTCATTAGTGAGACCCCATATGGATTATGCTGTTCAATTTTGGTGTCCTTATTACAGAATGGCCATAGATTCATTGGAGAGAGTACAACGTAGAATGACAAAAATGATCCATAATATTAGAAATCTTCCGTATAAAGAAAGGTTGAAGAAATTAGGCTTACATTCGTTAGAGAGACGCAGAGTTAGAGGGGATATGATAGAGGTGTTCAAGTGGGTTAGTGGGATTAACAAAGGGGACATGACAAATGTACTAAAGCTCAGTGATGGCGAAAGAACTCGTACCAATGGTTTCAAATTAGATAAATTTCGTTTCAGAAAAGATATAGGCAAATATTGGTTTGGTAACAGAGTTGTAGATGGGTGGAATGGACTACCAAGTGCTATAGTGGGATTAAAAACGATAGGGAGCTTTAAGATAAAATTGGATAAGCATATGGACGAGAAGGGTTGGGTGTGAAGGGGGATCAGCAGGGTTGGGCCAATCAGCGCTCTGCAGACCCCGTAATCCTGCGTTAAATCTCTAACCGTTTTGGTAAGATGATCCTCAGGGTATTAGAGTGTCCAGCCTATAATTGGGCTTTGTAATTGGGGTTGTGTGGGACAGGGATCTGCCTTGCTTAGGCCAATCGGCTTTCTGCAGACTCCCATTTTCTTATGTTCTTATGTTCTTATGTGGTGATGTACGGTGGCGCTAATAAGTCATGTCTCAGCTGCCATTACTTTTGGCTCACTCTGTGCTGTATTATTGTCTGTCAGATGTTGAATGGGGGTTGGTAAGTGTAGGAACATGTTGTTATATCTCGCTCAAAAAGAAGAAATCATGTGTAAATATTGCTGATACCAATTATTGATCAAAACATATTTGGTGCAGAGACATCACTTATTAGGCCGACTGTACATCATATGGGGTGGTTTTATGTTCTAATATTTAAAAATTATATTTTACTACAGTGTTATTTTCGAAGCGATTTTGATAAGTTCTTTTGTTTTTATATTGTGTTGTCGCTGTTTTGGTTTGTTTGTTTTGCAAGTTTTACATTAAGTTACAGATCCTATTCAAACTGCACAAAATCCTCTATATATATCTAGAATATTTTTAACAAGACATCGCCGGTACAGAAAGGGTTGAGGGGAGATATTTGTTTACTTATCAATAGTATTTTTTTTCAGTTTCTACCTAGACTTCTATTAAGCTTAAATTTGTGCATTTTGTTTTATAGGAAACTGCCCCAGCCGAAGGCCGGTTCCTCCTACGGTATATTGCAGGCTTGCATTCGCTCGCCAGGAAAAACATTGATTCCCAGACGGTACAAAAGGTCATAAAACAACCAATCTAATAGGGCGAACGGCTTATAATCTCAAAACTGGGGCTGAGGATGAGGGATAAAGGGGTTCAGAAAAGAAAAAAAACATTAAACTCATTCAATGTGGCTAGTTAGTTAGTTAGAATAGGACTTCGGAGGCTATCAACCCCTCTGGATTATTAAGCCAGCACACTGTAAGTGCTACAGGGGGACAATGCCTAGTGAGTTAATTGCTCAATAGGTGGCGTTCTGAGAGTGAGGGTCCGAGTCTAGGTGGTGAGACAGTGAAGCACGAAGTCGGAGCAGCTTCAGAGATGGGGCTGCTTCAAGCCGTGAGTTGAACTCTAATGCTTCACGTGTCTCACTCCCTCGACTGGAACAAGACCTCACGGGCTTCACCGTGTTGAGCGGTTGGATGTGCAGGCTCTCAGCCTATGCCCGAGAGGGAGTAGTTGGAATATAGAAAACAAAAAAATAAGTCAAGAATAACGTCAGGACTGGAGCATTTTCTCGATAACTCCAGTCCCTTATCAATGTGGCTAGTTAGTTAGTTAAAATAGGACTTCAGAGGCTATCAATCCTTCTGGATTATTAAGCCAGCACACTGTCAGTCAAGAATAGCGTCTATAGCCCTACTATAATTATGTTGACCTACTGTGGATTTGTAACTGGAGCAGACAAAACCTCTGTTTTATTTCCTCATAGACTAAAGGCGTCACCATTAGTCTATGAGGAAATAAGTATATTCTGGCAATTATTAGACGAGTTCACACAGCTTAGGAAGGATCTGTGGGAATTATAAGGGCAAAGACTATCTCGATTAACGCTTTGATTTCCATCTACCCTTTTATGTATATACCGTATTTGTTATTATAATATACAGTAGGCTACACACATGCCCTGAATATTATAATATACAGTAGGCTACACACATGCCCTGAATATTATAATATACAGTAGGCTACACACATGCCCTGAATATTATAATATACAGTAGGCTACACACATGCCCTGAATATTATAATATACAGTAGGCTACACACATGCCCTGAATATTATAATATACAGTAGGCTACACACATGCCCTGAATATTTTACCAACACTCAAATAATCACTACATCTTCAACCATATAAGCTAGGTCCTTCTTGTTCTTATGATTTTTCCTGTAGTAATCATATCTGCTCTTAACCTCTTCTGTACCCGACACATATTTTGCATTTGATATCAGCTACATTTAGACGATTTTATGAAACTAAGGAAGGATATATATATATATATATGCATTAGGCGTAGGGATGTGGCGACCCCATCGCCCATCACTTTGTGGCTCAGATAGTCCATGGAGGTTGGGACTGGGAATCCCACCTCCAGAATTGTTAGGAGGAGGCTGTAGGCACCAGCCGAACAGGGCGGTACTCCCGGGGAGTGCTAGGTGGCTGATAAGGACAGCTGGAACACCTGTTTCACCACCTGACCTCTCTAGCTGATCCTTTCTGTGCCTCATCAAAATTGAGGGCAACCCCAGCCTGCCCTCCAAAACACCATCTCCTCCTATCATTACATTATATTACAAACACCTTACATACCACACTATCTTTTCTAAACAAAAAATGTGACACAATCACGACCCGCCTCGGAGTCCCCAGGGGAACGAACCAGAAATGCCCCCATCAGTTTGACCCCTGGAAAAGACCCCCCTTAATGCCCTGGACCACTACCTTCTACTCTTACTATAAATGTCTGCAACATTCGTGGAGTTTCCTCTAACTTCCACTTTGTGGAACACCACCTCTCCTCTGCCAACCCTGATCTTCTCTTTCTCACCGAAACTCAGGTGTCTGGGGCTACTGACAGCAAACCCTTCTCTGTATCCTCCTACTATATCTATCCTCAGTTTCAAGCCAAAGGTGGATGTTGTGTATATGTGTGCAACAATATTGGTATCTCTCGTGTTCCCAACTTTGACTCCTCTGAATTCTCAACTCTCTGGCTAAAGCTTTCTTGTCACTCCCAAACTAAATATTTCTGAACTGCTTAACTCTCCCCTAATTCTACTGACTAACCAAAATTCTTTGACTGTCTAACTTCTAAAGTGGAACACATTCTATCCATCTCTCCTTTCGCAGAAATCTCCATCCTAGGAGATTTCAATGTTCACCACCGCCAATGGCTTTCCTCTCTTTCCATTGACCAAGCTGGTGAACAAGCGTACATCTTTTCTATCATAAATTACCTACAGCAGTTAGTCCAGCAACCCACTCATATCCCAGATCACTTCGGAGATCGGCCCAACATTCTTGACATATTTCTAACTTCTAACCCTTCTGTTTATACTGTAAATCTTTTCTCTCCTTTGGCTCCTCCGACCATAAACTTATCTCCGTCACCTGTCCTACCTCTCCGGTACGGCAACCGGGCCCCGCATGTGGCACTTTGGTGCTGCCGACTGGGAGGCTCTTCTGCAGTATTTCTTTGATTTTCCATGGAATTACTTTTGCTTCCGTAGCCGGGGACCCTCGGAGAGTGCTGAACGCATTACCGAGGTAACCCTCTCGGGCATGGTAGCATACATTTAATTTTCTTTTTCTCAGTTTAATGCAAACAAATCTTGGTTTACTCATGCTTGTTCTACTGCTGTCCGCAACAAGGAGGAAGCTTTCAAACAGTACCCTCGCCTTCAAACTCAAGAATCTCATACTTCCTATGTTTCTGCCCAGAATCAAGCCAAATCTGTTCTTCGACTCGCCAGACGTTTTTTCATCAATAAGAAATGCACTGAACAATCCAACTCAAGCTCTTCACAAGCCTTCTGGCATCTAGCCAAAAACCTCAACAACAATTTTTCTTCTACGTCTATCCCTCCTCTTTTCCACTCTGACGGCACTACCGTCACATCTTCCTCTGACAAAGCTGAACTCTTCGCTAATACTTTCACTAAAAAGTCCACTTTGGATGATTCTGAGGCTATTCCTCCTTCTCCACCCCCCTCTCTCCTAATTATGCCTAACATCATAATCTCTTCCAAGAATGTGCTTTTCACCTTCTCTTGCCTTAATTCTTAGAAGGTGTACGGACCGGACAGTATTGCTCCTGTTGTACTAAAAAACTGTGCTTCCGTGCTGACTCCCTGACTAGGCAAACACTTCCGTCTCTGTCTCTCCTCTAACGTCTTCCCTTCTTGCTGGAAGTTCGCTCTCATTCAACCTGTCTCAAAGAAGGGTGATCGCTCTCAACCCTCCAATTATCGTCTAATTGCTCTCATTTCTTGTATCTCTAAAGTTTTTGAAACTATTCTTGCATCCAAGTTTCTTAAGCATTTCTCATAATCTACTCTCAGATCGCCAGTATGGCTTCCTTAACCCATTGGCTGCGGCGATGTTTGGGCTATTTAGGGCATATTCAGGCACTCCTGAATGATAAATCAAGCATCTGCACTAAATGAAGTGTATTCTGCCAAAAACTAGGCAAAAATAGCTTCAAAATGAGACCAGAACGGGCCCCGTACGTGGTCTGGTTCACCCGCAGTGGTGCCAGTGAAACGCGGGAAACCCGCTATTTGGTAGCACTCGCTCGCTTGGCTACACTGTTGTGAGACACAGAGAGAGACCCGCGCGAGACACAGTCAACCTCAGTGAGCCGCTCGCTGCTCTGAGGGTCAGAGATGGGCCCCTCACGCTCCCGCCCACTGACACTCGATTTTTACGGTTTTTACAGGCTTTTAAAGCCTGGAAATTGCTGTAACTTGCCAGGACGTTCCAGAACGTCACCCGCAATGAAAGGGTTAAGGGTCGCTCTACTGGTGATCTTCTTTCATATCTTACTAACTCTTGGTCATCCTCCTTTCGGGACTTCGGTGAGACTTTTTCTGTTGCACTAGAGACTATGGTCAGCAACCCTTAAAGCTAGAAGAGCCATTTTTTTAAAGTTTCATAAAAAATATTGTACTGTCGGAGCCGCAATACAAAAAAATTGGTCTCATCAACCGAAATCTACAGTACTTCAGAAATAAGCGAATATACCCTACTTCTGAGCTAAACAAACTATAGTGATATTGTTCAATATCCTGGTATTCACAAGCTTAGGAAAGACGTTACATTTCTAGAAATCATAACGATTGATACCTATACATCTTTTCGAAGTTGAATAATCAAATATAATGTTACCTTGATACCTTCATTTTGAGGGAAGAATTATTATTTCTGATGCTTCTGGAGCCACACAAGTGTCCTGAAAGAGCCGCATGCGGCTCCTGAGCCAGCAGGTTGCCGACCCCTGACTAGACATGTCGAAGGCCTTCGATAGAGTCTAGCACAAATTATTAATTTCTAAACTACCCTCCTTCGGTTTCTATCCCTCCGTCTGTGCCTTTGTCTCTAATTTCCTTTCCGGCCGTTCCATAGCTGCGGTTGTGGAAACTGAGGATAGAGATAGTAGGAGGATACAAAGAAGGGTTTGCTGTCAGTAGTCCCAGATACCTGAGTTTCGGTGAGAAAGAGAAGATCAGGGTTGGCAGAGGAGAGGTGGTGTTCCACAAAGTGGAAGTTAGAGGAAAAGCCATGAATGTTGCAGACATTAATAGTAAGAGTAGAAGGTGGTGGTCCAGAGCATTTTGGGAAGTCACAAATTTACCTTGAAGGGGGTGTTTTTTACAGCTTGATGGAGATCCAGGGAGTAAACTAAAAAAATAATACAAAGATAAAACATTAAGCAAATAAATACGGCCATCTCCCCTTAAGTAATCGTAACGCTCTCTTTTTAGTAATTACATATCATGTGAATAATTTAACCGTTCAGTACCAGTGACATAGTTTTCATTATATTCTGACAACTATTAGACAATTGTATTCAGCTTACGAAGGACATCTACCCATTAAAAGGCTACAGACTATCTCAATTGATTATTTTATTTACCATAATTATATCTTACCTAAGCTTCACATAATCGTCTAAATGTAGCTGAAATAAAACAAAGAACACGTTGCCGGTACAGAAGGGGTTTAAGGGGTCCCCCTCCTTCCTGATGTTTAGCCCCACTAGTTTTCAGATTTTAAGACGTTCGGCCCCTTAGTTTGGAGATTTTAAGACTTTTCGCCTCATTTCTGTGTCAATATTAAGACTTTTCGTGTCATTTAGGTGTCGACTTTTACTTGACAAGCGATAGCAAGCCTGTATTTTAAGAGGAACAAGCCTTCGGCCGCGACATATTAAGGTCTAGGAAGACAATTATAACTATATATATATATATATATATATACCGTATATATACATATATATATATATATATATACCGTATATATACAGTATATATATATATATATATATATATATATATATATATATATATATATATATATATATATATATATATATATATATATATATATATATACAGTATATATATATATATATATATATATATATATATATATATATATATACTGTATATAAACAGTATATAAAACAAAAATACATAAATGAGCAAATAAACAAGGCCATCCCTCCTTGATAGTTCTGATTGGAGAAAACAACCTGACCTATCTGCACCTCATCCATGTTTATGTCACTCCACCTTCCAAACTTCCATAAGTCAATCAGTGATGACCTATTACTCTCTCTGTCAACACGCTAATATTCCATACATACACGATTCCAACATCACGGTATATATGTCATTTTGAACCATAACTTCTATAGTTTCTGGACATATCTCAGTAAATATCACAACACATATGAATGGTTTAAATATATCAAATTCACATACCTTTTTCATATGCCTCAACTGTAAACTGGGATAGTCCGGCATGTTAAATCTAGATGAATGGCAAATGTCCTTTACGTATGTTAATACAACTATTAAGGGGAGATGGGCCACTTTTCTGGTCCCCCTTCTTCCTCATGATTAGCTTCTTTAGTTTTCATATATTAAGACGTTCGGCCCATTAGTTTGGCGATTTTAAGACTTTTCGCCCCATTTCTCTGTCAATATTATGACCTTTCGTGCTATTTATGTGTCGATTATTTTTCCTAGCGAACGATAGTGAGCCTGTAATTTTGGAAGAACTGACCTTCGGCCGGGACATTTTTCTACCGAAAAATATACAAATTAATCTAGAAGGGAAAACTAATGGATGTTTTTTTTAAAGTTTGATAGAGGTCTAGGGAGGAAACTAAACAAATAATAAATATATGAAATAATCGACCACAAAAATAAACTCTTCCCCCTTCACGCAGATGTATGATAGGTAATTCCCAAGACAAAGCAACAACAACAACAACAACAACAACAACAACAACAACAACAAACAAATATCTTGGTTGTGTGTTTTCTTGTGTTTATGTTTGCTTGTGAGGTATAGAAAATAATGTTACCGGATAAGTAGATTTAATGGGCCGTTCATTTGGTCTATGTTCCGGTTCTTCTTCAAATTTCAGGCTCGCTATCGCTCGCCAGGGAAAATTTACACCTAAATGGCAAGAAAGGTCTTAAAATTGACAAAGAAATGGGGCGAAAGGTGTTAAAATCGACAAACTAATGGGCCGAACGTCATATAATCTCAAAACAAATGGGGCTTCACACGAGGGAGAAAGGGGACCGGAAAACAAGATTCCCCTTAGCGAAAATGTTGTCATTCCTATACAAGTAGTAGAAATCCACATTGCTCAATATTATACATATTTCAGAGGGTAGTGCTTAGTTTTTGGTATACCGTATATATTTATGTATTTATTTATTTTTGAGTTTCCTCGTTAGACCTCCATCGAGCTTAGCAAAACACCCCCTAGACCCCCTTTCAAGATAAATGTGTACATTTTTCGGTAGAAAAATGTACCGGCCGAAGGCCGCTTCCTTTTAAAATTTGAGGCTCGCTATTGCTCGCCAGGAAAACATTCGACACCTAAACGACACGAAAAGTCTTAATATTGATAAAAAAAATAAGGGCAAAAGGCCTAAAAGTCGCCAAACTAACGGAACGAACGTCATAAAACCTCAAAACTAATATGCTAAACATGAAGGAGAAGGGGGTCCAGAAAAAAGCGAGTACTACCCCCTTAAGTCTGCACATCTTAAGGCGAAAACTATTTATTTGTTTACATTATTTTTTTCTGTTGGCGTACCTAGTAATTATATGATTAATCCAAGCTCATGCTGAAAATAAAGCAAAATATACAATTGTTGAATCGTTTTATTATTTGATGACAAATTAATGATTATGAGCAGTATCATGTTGCTGCTCATTTGCTCAATCCCTTCAGCACCATGACGTCTTTTTACGTTTTATGCTGGCTAATTTTAGATGTGTTTATGGAGTTTAAGAAGGACCTATGTTGTTCAGAGGGTTTACCGAGATCGTATTTACCCATTTGAGTCGTAGAGGAAGATTATAAACTAAAGGAAATCGTCTAATGGTAACCAGAATATGATTAACATTACGTAATGGTGGTGAAGGGGTTAAGGGGGGAAGGGTTTATGTATTGCTCGATTTATATAATATGTAGTTATTATTTGTATAGTTTCCTTCAAGCTTTAAAAAAACATCCGTATGACCCCCTTCTAAATAAATTTGTAAATTTTTCGTTAGAAAAATAAATGGCACGAAAGGTCTTAATATTGACAAAGAAATGGGGCGAAAAGTCTTAAAATCGCCAAACTAACAGGCCAAACGTCTTAAATTAAAAACAAAAATAATAATGTGACTAAACATGAGGGATAAGGGGGGGGGGGGAGGGGGGGGGGGCAAAAAAACAACCACCCCCCCTTAAAGTAGTTCTCTTCAAATTTGAAAACTTAAGGGGGTTTCTGGACCTCCTTCTCCCTCATGTTGAACCCCCATTAGTTTTGATATTTAAAGACATTCGCCCCGTTAGTTTGGCGATTTTAAAACTTTTCGTGCTATTATCTGCCAGGGAGGATCTTGGGGGCATTTTTTTTTTTTTTTTTATCTTCATGGAGGTCTGGGAAGGAAGTTAACAATAAACAAATATATAAATATATTTATTAATATGATAAATACATAATATAAATAGATTAACAAATTAGATATAATCACCCCTTAATACAACGATCTCTCATTGGATATATTATATCTTTTGGGATGTACAGTTGTACACGCTTGCCATAATAAAATCGACACCTAAATGGCACGGAAGGTCTTGATTGTTTTGTATAACGAAATGGGACGATAGGTCTTAAATTCGACAAACTAACGAGCCGAACATATTAAAATCTGATTACTAATGGGGCTAAACATGAGGGAGAAGGGGGACCAGAGAAGCGACCCATCTCCCCTTACAAGATTTTTTTCCCTTCGCAGCGCCGTTAATGGACGAAATAACTTGAAAAATTACGTTCCCTTCAGAAATGGGAGTGCTAATCCATTATAAAATTATCTGTAGCTAACGCTCATTCCCATAGTATTCGTTCGGTATCAGGTGCTGGGAAGGGAAAGAATGGTTTAAGGGGGTAGTGATTGGTTTTTGGTCTATATTTTTATGTATTTATTTTTTTAGTTTTTTAGTTTCCTCGCTAGGCCTCCATCAAGCTTAGAAAAACAACCCTTAGACCCCCTTTCAAGATAAATGTGTACACCTAAATGGCACGAAAGGTCTTAATGACAACAAAATGAGGCGAAAGGTCTCAAAATCGCCAAACTAACGGAACGAACGTCTTATAACCTGAACACTAAGATGCTAAACATGGGGGAGAAGGGGGTCCATAAGAAGCGAGTACTACCCACTTAAGGGGAGATTTCCACCTGAGGGATTTTTTTCTGGACTCCTTTCGCCCTCATGCTTAGCCCCATTTCTGTCAATTTTAAGACCATTTGTGCCGTTTAGGTGTCGATTTTTATCTGGTGAGCGATAGAGAGCCTGAATTTTATGAGGATCCGGCCTTCGGTCAGGAAATTTTTCTACCGAAAAATTTACAAATTTATCTTGAAAGGGGGTCTAGGGGGGTGTAATTCTAAATTTGATGGAGATCTAGGGAATAAATTAAATACCTTCCCCGAAGAATACGAGTCCAAATGTTTAGACAAAGTTATAAGAAGAGAGATGATGCGACCAAATGTGTGTTTATTTAGCCCATGCTTTGTAGAAGAGCTGTTGTTAAAATGTTGTTGAAGCTCACTTAAGGGGAGATTTGTATCCATTTGTTCATGTATTTGTTTATGTATTTATTATTATATTTTTAGTTCCCTCCGTAGACCTCCATCAAGCTTAAATCAATATCCCCAAGACCCCCCTTCGAGATAAATATCTACATTTTTCGGTAGAAAAAGTCCCGGCCTCCTAAATTACAGGCTCGCTATTGCTCGCCAGGAAAAAAAGTACACCTAACTGGCACGAAAGGTCTTACAATCGCAAAACTAATGAGGCAAACGTCTTAACATTTCAAAACTAATGGGGCTAAACATTAAGAAAAGGGAAATCTAGAAAAAACCCTCCACTTAACACATTCAGGCCCAGGGACGTCCTTTTCATCATATTCTAGCAATTACTGTATTAGACGACTTTATTCAGCTTCGGAAGGACCTCTAGCGATAATAAGGCTTCACACTATCTCAATCAACCCTTTTAACTACCACAGATCCTTCCGAGCTACACACTATCGTCTAAATATACCTAGAATAAAATATAACACGTCGCTTGTACTCAAAGGGTTAAGCGAAAATTGCTCTGCACACTATAGTCGTACTAAATCCCCGTATAGAAAAAATAAGTTACGTATTCCAAATGTCAAGAATACTAATAATTATACAGTATAAATAGTGTTCGATAAAGTTATGATATCGGGATTGAGAATAATTATAATATTAAGGGAAGATGGGTCGATTTTCTAGTCCCCCTTCTTCCTCATGTTTAGCCCCATTAGTTTTCAGAATTGATGACGTTTGGTCCATTAGTTTGGCGATTTTAAAATCTTTCACCCCATTTCTTTGTCAATATTAAGACTTTTCGTGTCAATTGTTTTCCTGGCGAGCAAAAGAGAACCTGTAATTCAAGAGGAACAGGCCTCGGCCGGGTCATTTTTCTATCGACAACATTATCTAAACATTAATTCATCGTTTCGAGTGAGATATACAAACATATTCCTATCTTTACACACCCTATTCAACATCTGACAGACATTATTGCAGCACACAGCGAGCAAAGCGTAATGACATGTAGATTTTTCACCTCCACTTACTGAAAGCAGTACATGAATGTATACCATTAAACCGAAGATCAGTACATATTAATAGGCCTAAGTGGTGGAATAAAGGTGTTATGCCAGGGTTTTTACCGGGTTTATATTGGAGTTTGGTAGGTTCTACTTAACTGGAGAAGTCAAAATCATGCAACACATGCACAGAAGGAGTAAAGGGTAACATATAACACTGCATACATCTTATTAACAACTTTATTTACTAACTCACAAAGTAGAACAATAACACTTAATTATACGTGAACAATGGTTATAAATATATATTAGCCGAGCACGGTCGAGGATCCGGAAGGGAACTAGGAATATACTTCATTATACTGTATCTCTCTCTTATTATGCACTGTACACCTTAATTCACTGGTGTAAGATATACTTTGTGTTATTCGCTCTTAATACTTGATCTCATCTTTTGTCTTGATGAAGATTCATACACATAGGTTCCATTAGTAAATCTCAGGTTGTCAATCATATCATAGAACAAGGGAACGGATAATTTATAAATCTCACGGTTATGAAAATAATCAGAGTCTAAATTGTGGACTCTATTCTCCTAAGGATTCACTTGGTTGCACTGGTGTGAAATAAACAGTCTTACTTGGGGACTCTGCCTTACTAACTATTTCACCTCGTCGCACTGGTGTATCTATCTATCTATCTATTGCCCGACACCGTGATCCCCGAAGGGGTGGCCACGAACGTACCGCCCCCATGCACCTCTGTCCTCAGTCAATCGACGCGCCTCCTCCCAACCAGCACCGCCTTCATCCATATACTTCCTCACTCCATCCTTCCAACTCTCCTTTGGTTTACCTCTCCCTCTCTGTCCTTCCACCTCCCTCTCGTACACCCTCATAGTCATTCTCTCGCTTTCCATACGTTCCATATGGCCGAACCATCTCAAGGTGTTCCTTTTCACACTTTCCAGCACATCTACCTCCACACCACACCTCCTTCTTACTTCCTCATTCGTCTGTCTATCCCTCCATGTAACTCCGCACGCACTTCTTAAGTAACTCATTTCCACCCCTCTCAATCTTGGTCTGAGTCTCTTCTCCAACGTCCATGCTTCGCTTCCGTAAGTCAGTGTCGGGATTACCACACTCGCTCTGCTCATTCTCCACACATACTGCTGCCTTTGCATCCTCATACATGCTCTTCACTGCTTTCAGCAACTTGCCATCTACTCCGTATATGCTAAGTACTTTCCACATACCTTCTCTTTCCACTCTGTCATAGGCCTTATCCAAGTCCATAAAGGCATCATACAGCTTTTGTTGCTTCTCCAGATATTTCTCCCCAACACAATGCAGGGTAAAAATCTGATCTACACATCCTCTTACCTTCCTAAAACCGCCCTGCTCGTCACCTATCCATTTCTCCATTCTTGCTCTCACTCTCTCAATCACAACCCTACCATACACCTTCCCTACCACGCTTAGAAGACATAATCCTCGGTGGTTACCACACACTCCTCTTTCCCCTTTTATAGGGGAACTATTATGCCTGTCTTCCAGTCATCAGGTGCACTCCCCTTCTCCCATGCTAGTTTGCACATTTTCCATACCCATTCGATCACTATCTCACCACCATGCCTCAGTATTTCCCCACACACTCCATCTATTCCTGGTTCTTTCCCCAACTTCACTATTTTCATGGCTTCACACACTTCTGACCTCCTGATACCCACCTCCTCCTCCACTACTTCTCTTCTTCTCTCTCCCATACCCCATCCAACTATGTTTGCTGGCGCTTCATTCCTTACATTTAGCAATTCGTTGAAGTACTCCCTCCATCTTTCGACTCTCTCTTGCTTCTCGGCTAGCACTCGCCCATTCTTATCTTTCACACCCTTACTGTTTCCCTTGAGTGAGAATAATTTTCAATAAACACTCCTAATCTAACACTTGCAGATTGGAGTGACGAGCATAGTTTGGGTAGAGATGAGGTGGTTGAAGTCTGGTCATCTAGTTTCTGTTGAGCCGTTTAGGGGGTCCTGCCGTGTGGATGGGGTACTTTGGGATACAGATGGATTAGCTGGTTTTGGGTCTTAACCCCTCCAATCCCAGCACCGTATATATACGTCAGTAGATAAGTAACTCCCCCAGTCCCAGCGACGTATATATCCGTCAGTAATGTACTTTCCTTGTAACTGCCTGTACAACCCTGTACCAGTTACCACGACCTTTTGAGCACTGCTCCCATGTTGGCAACACTTCTCAGCTTATATGAGATCCACTGAAGGGTGACAGAGCCAGTGTTGCCTCATCTTTGGAGGTGGATAGGTGGTCTCTCCTGCCATTTTTGCCACATTGCTTGGGACTGCTGGGGACTATTATTACTGTATCCTACGGTACAGTACGGGTTAAATGATAGTTCCTTGATGTCATGACATTGGGCACTTTCATCGGACTAACGCGAGCGAGAGCTAGGACATGTCCTGGGCTACTATAACTCGTCTATCCTGACCGTTATGCTAATCGTTGATGAAGTTCTATTTCGGTACTCATGACTTGGGGTCTTAAATACAATATCTCTAGTGTCATGACACAGCGACAAGGTATCAGGCTAACGCAAGGAGATAGTAAGATCATGAACTTACTAATTTCACTCGATCTGCCACTGATCGTTATAAGAGGGTCAAAGAACTCAGGGGCGGTGTTTAGACCTTTTTACTTTAAGTGTCCTCGACCATGGTGTCGGACAGATACAATATGGACTTCTATTTGTAGAGTGCCGTTATTAAGATGGTATCTCACAAAGCCTGAACTATTTGAATAACCTTTACTATGGCAAGTACCTTTCTATAGTTTTAGAGTGCAGTTTTGGCAAAAGAAGAAAGGTGGGGACATGTCCTACGGTTATGCTTCTAATAGCAAAGGTGCAGCCTATTAGGGATCTTATTATTAAGTACTATACCATGGCATGTGATAATAGTAATTCCTCAATAGGTAAGATAACTCCTCAGATATTCACCATGGCTTCAATCGATCCTTGCATGGGAAGGTAATTTTAGGACTCGATTGCTAACATGTTCGTTAAATCAAGCCCTAAAATTGCTTGCCTTATCCAGATATCCGTTGGGGTAGTGATGACTTCGGCTGAGATGTTCCAGGTAAGGTGTGCATAGGTCAGAAGGTCATAAGAACAGGGGGGTGTATACCGGGGGGGGATTAGGAGGACCCCCTAGAAGTTTGCGGGCAGGTGAGTAGACCTCTTCGTGGAAGAACGGCATAACTGCTCCTTGTTAGTGCGTCCATGTTCGTCCTTGTGCCTCTGACTGTACACTATTTTCTTCTTCGTGGCCTCGTGGTGCTTGTGGGGAACTGGAATAGTTTTGCCTGTCGTTGTTGGTAGATCAGGTCTTATTGTGGCAATTCTGGCATCTCGTGTGGTAAGGTGTAGGTAGGTGCACACCTACATGGTGCACAGGTAGGTTTTGGGCGACTATGTGTTGTGGGTTTTGTTAGGGTTTTACTGTCTTCACATGGTTTTGATGCCGCGTTGGTCTTCCGTGATGGAAGTGAGTTTTCTTTCTCGGTGTGGGTATTCTGTGCCTGGTTTCTGTTGCTGTCTTCCTTTGTTACGGTGTGGTGGAGTTTGGGTATCCTGGGCATCTCCGTTATCTTGGTCTTGGTATCTCTCTCCTTCGTCTTGGTTATTTTTTGTTTATTTTCTCTTTCGTCCATCTTGTTTTGTTTTCCTTGGTGATGTTGCCTTCTGGTGTTGGTTAGATTACTTTCCCCTCCTTCGGTTTCTTTCCTCTTTCCTGGGCGAGTTGGTATGGTGGTGATCCTTAACTTGGGTATTTTATTTCTCTCTTGGGAGTTAAAGTCACGGCCCCGTGACTCGAGCTGGAAACAAAATATTTCCCTGTGTCGCGTGAAGGTTGGAAGGGTTTGAAGGTATGTCCACCAGTCAATTCAGCGTTGGTCAGGAGCACGTTGAGGGTTAGTGAACACTGACAAGAAAGATGGTTTCTCTGCGATAATTGCTGCTGTTTGGGCTTCGTCGACAAAACAAATTTTGTAGAAGTTGTCCTGGTCAGTACTTCATTTTACCTTCGCGAGACATGGTGGGTAACGACTGGTGAGAGCGGGTGCAAGTAGAGGTGGTAGTTGTTGCTCTTTGGTGTGAGGGCAAGTGATGGCCTGGTCAGTGACCTGAGGGATTTTATCTCTACTTGTGGACGCAAAAGTACTTGGGGTAAGGGAATGTGTCAAAAACGTATGTGTGGAGGTGGAATTTGTGTTAGTGGCGGATGATATTCTGAGTGTTGTCAGGGTGTGTGTAGGTAATGTGTGATTTTTAGTGTGTGTGTTTTGTTGGGTGGTAGGTCTGTGAGGTTTGTTTATCAAAATTGAAGAAAAACGGTTTGGGGGTTTGGATAATCGGTTTTGGTAGGTGATGTGGTTGGGTTATGAGGGGTTGGGAAAGGATGTTAATGGTCGTTGTTGAAGGGTGGTGATGAGAAAGTTGATGATTTGGGTGAGGCGAGAGAGATTGGGGTGGATGTGGGAGGGGATGGTGAGGGTGATGAAGTTTTATTCTTTCGTTTAGGTGAAGGCGGTGAGGAAGTTGGGGGGAGAGGCTGGGGGTCGCTTTGATTGTGGTCTGGAGGTGGTAGTCTTGGTGCGAGGAGTAGGGGTATGGCAGTATATTGGGGTCACCTGCTCCACGGAGCCTAGCTACCTCCGCGGAGGGTCCGAGGTCCACGTAATTTTAGAGATGGAGTATGAAATTTGAATATTTAAGTTAATTACTCGGTTTTAATACATAAACAAGTGTATAAAATTACAAATTATTTTATTTTCATGCATTAAAGTAGAAAAGATTACTAATAAATAATATATATAATGGTGAAAATAGCGTTTAGCGTACGTCGTCTGCCGAGTCTTCGCCATGTAAACAAAAGATTTGGTCAATGACTTATTGACTTTATTATGATCTAAAACACATACTCCTCCCATATTAGTGCAAAGGAACTTTGGTCAATATTTACGAGCCGCAACACAGCTGAGATCTCATTTATAATGGTAGTTTTGGGTTCCTATCATGTTATGCTTCATTGCTATATAATTTGTATCCACTGGAAAATATTTTGTTTTGGCTTTTTTTTTTTTTTTAGCATTAACCTAACCAAAAAACCTAACCTAACCTAACCAAAAAGCCTAACCTAACCTAACCTAATAACCCCCAAATACATTTAGGTTAGGTTAGGTTAGGTTTTTTGGTTAGGTTAATGCAAACAAATAATTATAAATCAATAAAGCCAAGATTTTTTTTTTTTGTATTCATGAAGATAAAATAATATGTAATTTTATACACTGGTTTATGTATTAAAACCGAGTAATTAACTTAAATATTCAAATTTCATACTCAATCTCTAAAATTACGTGGACCTCGGACCCTCCGCGGAAGCAGGTAGGCTCCGTGGAGCGGGTGACCCCAAAATACTACCATATAGGGGTGGTGTGGGTTTTTTTTTTTTTTTTTCTTGAGGGCAGTTGTGCAGATGGGAGAGATGGGCTGGAGCGTAGTTGATATCAAGTATGAAAGTAGGGTTTTGTAGTAGTTTTTCTTTTTGAAGTTGCTGACTTAGGTTTGGGGATGGTGAGGGTATAGTTGGGTGATGGGGAGGATGGAGGAGGTGAGGGTGGCGGTTGTGAGATTTGGGTTGAGTTGAGGGGGCTGGTACTAGGTAATGTTGTTGTTGATTTGGTCGTGGCTGTCCCTAGAGGGGGCGTTTGGGTAGGTGAGGCTGGGGGGTTTTGTGGGTAATCACATGTTGCAGGTGGCGTTCCCCATCGATGACCAAAGGACGGTAGATCCTCACGAAGCGATTACGGTATGTCCTAGTCTCTCTGTGATAGTCTACGATAATTTGTATATATATATTCCTTTATTTTTTGGTTTCCTCGCTAGACCTACATCAAACTTAAAAACAAAACAAAAAACCTTGACACCCTATCATGATAAATTAGTAATTTTTCGGTAGAAAAATGTCCCGGCCAAAGACCGGTTTCTTCTAAAATTACAGGCTCGCCAGGAAAAAATCGACAGCTAAATGGCACGAAACGTGTTAATATTGACAAAGTAATAGGGTCAATGGTCTCAAAATCGCCAAACTAACAGAACAAACGTCTTAAAACCTCAAAACTAATATGCAAAACATGAGGGAGAAGGGGTTCCAGAAAAAACGAGTACTACCCCCTTAAACAATACTTTCCTTGCGGAGCGCTGTTAGTGGACGAAATAACCTGAAAATTACATTACCTTTAGAAATGGAAATGCTAATCCATCAAATCTCTGTAAACAACACTCATTCCAACAGTATTCGTTCGGTATCAGGCGCTGCGAAGGCAAAGAATGGTTTAAGAATACCCCAATAAAAACGGATAATATTCAAGGACACTAGTGCGACGTTATGAGAAACAATTTATTAGTGAAAATAGGCAACAATAGATTCGGCATATTTTTCTCCATATAGAGTAGTCTGCATGGAGGATTTCCGTTATCAACAAATTGAAAAATACCCACTTCACAGACAAATACACCAAAAATCTAAGTCAAAGCGGGGGTGTGGGGGCGGCAGCCCCCTCCTATAATACTACTTTTGTACTTTTGTAGATGTTTAGGTGACAATCACCACGGTCGATCTGGGGATCCGCCGCTAATGAGCTCGTCCTGGAATCTTTACGACTCTGAATCTTGCGATTCTTTGCAGGACTGACAATGCAATTTTTATCGGCACTAGCTCCGAGAAGAGTGTTGAGAGGGGAGAAGGGGTGTTGGAGAGAGAGGAAGGTGTTGGAGTGGCTTTGTTATGTGTGTTTAGTCTGTATACGTCGTCAGGATGTCCCCTGACTGGGTGCAAGCATGTGAGACATGCTAGGACGTACTACCGCACCCACTAAATGTCCGCCGTGGCAGGGATTCGATCCCGGGTCTTTCAGATTCACACGCGAGCGTGCTCACCACTTGACCACCACATACTAGGATAGGTTTGGTTAGGCTAATGTCCTTTCAAAGGGGTATAGGCTAGTAAACACTAGGATAGCCTATACCCGGTCAGAGGTAAGAAGAAGAAGAAGAAGAAGAGTCCTGCAGTAGTCTCCTTGAATGCTACCTAAAAACGTCCCTTTAAGGGGAGATGGGCTTATTTATTTGCTCATTTATGTATACTTTTATTATTATATTTGTTTCCTCCCTAGACCTCCTTCAAGCTTAAAAACACACCCGCCCAAGACCCTCCTCAAGATAAATTTGTACATTTTTTTATAAAAAAAAATTCCGACCAAAGGCCAGTTTCTCTTAAATTACAGGCTCGCTATCGCTCGCTAGGAAAAAATCGATACCTAAATGACACGAAAAGTCTTAATATTGACAAAGAAATGGGGAGAAAGGTCTTAAAATCGCCAAACAAATGGACCGAACGTCTTATAATCTGAAAACTAATGGGGTTAAACATGAGGAAGAAGAGGGACCATAAACACAGCCCATCTCCCCTTAAACTGTACACCCTCCCACCCACCTACCCCTACTCACCCTATTCACCCCCAACCATCCCAGTCACCCAACCAAACACTCAATTGGCCACTTGCGAGTTTCGTTCTATAAGGAAGTTGGAGCTGCAGACAACGACATTTAGCAGAATTACCGGCTAAAATACGGTTATAGTGCATTTATAAATACATACAAATTAATTCAACATACTATTTATCCATCAGAAGCCTACATTATTATAGCATTTATCCTTAATATCGATGTCTACGACTCCAGCTTCCTTATGGACCAAAACTCGCAAGTGGTCAATTACTTGCGTAAGCTGGTGTTGTCAGAATGGTATTAACAACTTATGTAGTACCTGCGACGTTGTTTTCAATTTAATTATAGGTATATTTTGACAATTTTGATCAGTTTGAAAAGGATCTGTGGTAGTAAAAAAGGCTTATTAAATAGGAGAGTTCGAAAAATTGCCTGAGGCATTTTTTAAACTGAATCAAATATTGTAAGAGCAGCATAATAAAGTTAAAGGGACTTAACCGGTACAGAAGGGGTTTAACCGGTACAGAAGGGGTTAAGTTCCTTCTACAAGTAATCATCTCTCCCACCACTCACGCACCTTCCCCCCTATACTATACTACATAAAAACTTTCCTTGTGGCCTTGTTAGACTTCATCCTATTTTCCGGTACGGCTTTTTAGCCGGAGGGTGGGGAGAGAGCCTTCTACTTTACTGTCCTATTTTTCCCCTATAAACTATCCCTGTCTAGTAGTATTAAGGCAGGACCACCTAGTTGGGACCGCAAGGTCTGTGTGGTCTGAGTATCTGTGTAACTCTGTAACTT